>CM076581.1:979515355-979621302 GCA_034641835.2 Pinus albicaulis
GAGAATAGATTTGAGATATGCCCATGGAGACACCTCAGATTTCCTGTTTCATTATAGCTTTTATGTTTTCTTCCTTCTCAGTCATATCAAAGAATTCTTAATTTCTCTTTGATCACTGAAGAAATTGTTTGCTTGTTTCATTTATGGTTTTATGCATGATAAGTAGCATTCATGATACGCCCTGCTTACTCATGGCTAGTCATAGCTCCACTTCTGAAACCTTTCTTTGAATGCTTGATTTTCCTAGTTGAACCAAAGAGGTCTTGTATCGATCTTGCCCTTTTCCTAAAAACTCTGCAATATTAGTTCAAAGTTCCCGATAACCCAAAATACTATGTCTAGGAGTTCCCTCTTAGTAGTTTGAGTTATTGGTTGTCTTAATTGTTTTTCCCCAAAGTTCGATAGCGATTTTCCTAAAGTTAGAGAGTCATATATCTCTATGTATCGCTTGAATTTTTATTTCTATGCATCTATCAGTTTGAAGTTACATTTACCATGATTAATGGTTAGCCCTACCATATAAATGTCTGTTATTGAACTATTTATGTTTGAAAGCCTTTGTCCTTCACAAAATTAGTGTCCATCCCACTTCATTTTACCTTGATCAAATCGGCCCTTCAATATACCTTGTATCACCATCTGAGGCTTTATCGACATTTTTGACCCCATAGCCTAGTTAATCTAACAATATTTTTATCTATTTAAAACTTTGATCGGTTCTTCCCTAAAAAACCCTAAAACAAAATAAAAATAATTTTAAAAACTAGCCTAAAATTAGAAACATAAGAAGAAAAAAACTATACATCCCTTACACAAATAGAGAGAGCCCTCTCTGAGTCCAGGAAGGCTAGGTCCTTGGACTCCAAATTTGGCTTGATGTTACCCTGTCACTTGGCTTGCCAATCAGCCAAATCATGGGACCCTAACACGTGGCACCCACTGATTTGCCACCAAAACCAAAAATTCAACCAATCAACAAATGAAATGCTACCACATGTCTGATTCTAGTATGCCCATAGGGAATGTTTTGGGGGAATATTCTTTGGAATATTCCAAAGGATATTCTCTTTTTAATTTTTCCAAATTTGAAAAGTCAAACTTTGTTGACTATTTTTCGAGTTTACTGGAGACTTCAAACCTTCATAACTTTCACATATGATGTCAGATTTGAGTCTCGTTCACAGTGCTAGAATCGTATTGATAAGGCCTTTCCGGTCGTTTAGATTGAAACCATGCCTAAGCATTTCCATTTTTGAGCATTTTTTCCACTTGGACATGATCACCTGATCATACCTCCCCAATGGGAAGCATTTGGACCCCAAAATCCCTCTGAATTACAGAAATTGAAGATGAGGAGACTGATTCTCCACTCGTCCAACCTAGAACCAATGAAATCTTATTGACTTCATCAAATTATTCTTCTTATAAAAAGATAAATTCTTCCTTGAATCTGTTGACTGACTGTTGCTAGCCTTCACTGAGTCATGATGCAAATTTTTGAAATTTACAAAATAGCAACTAAAATTTGTAGAAAACATATTGCTCCTACAATGGTCTACCTTCAAAGGAAACTGAAATTGAGATTCACCTTACCAACTGTCCTCATGGCGATTTTTTGTCGAATGAGCCATGTACTTGTGTCGATTCCTGACCAAGTTTTCTCGCCATACCAACCTGCCATTCTGAAACTAGAAATGACCCATGCTAAAATTTGTGCCCTCTTTGCTTGCATGTTTTTCCCTTCTTGGATTCTTGCACCACTTTGCACCGACACTTTGTTCTTTGCACCGATCGACACCAAAGACACTTTCTGCAACATCTTGTCCTCTTCTTCCAAAGACAACTTGCTTTCAGACTAAAACATATCATCATTTATATCAGCAATAACATGAAAAGGATTATGTAAAAAATATTTTTTCTTAACCATCAACAAAGTAAAATTTTGACTTGCATTGACAAGCATTTTCAATTGCACTACATTCACTAAAGACAATTCTAGCGTCTTCCGATGTGCTCTCAAAATAAACTCCTTGCCATCCTTGAATAGGTGATACTTTTCTCATGGAGATGGAAGATTGGTTTTCTGCCATACAAGTACAGACTACGCAACACCACACTTGTAATTTCAAGCGGTACCACATCTAATTCAACCAAGTCAACATAATAAGCTGTTATGGCGAAGCACAACATGCACTTCCTTGAAACTTGTAAATTAGCATCCTTACAAATCCATCCAAGTGGATATGGCTTTGGATGTGGAATGGTTTCAAGTTTCAGCTTTTTGACTAAGTCTTCTGAGATGAGGTTTTCTTGAGACCCACTGTCAAATAGTGTGTCTATATTTGTGTGTTTGGAAATTATCCTCACATGAAACAACTCTATCCTCCTCTCTTCATTTGGAGCTTCTATGTGACAATTTAAAGTGCTAGAACTGTGATTTGTTTCTTTTACATTCTCTTTCCCCTTTATGTTCTTTATTACCATTGTTATGATTTTAGTTTCGTCCCCTGATTCAGACCCTAAGTCTTGTTCAGCTATTGCAACCATTTTGCCCTTTTTTTGGCCATATCTTTGGTTTTAAATTTTTCTGGTTTCAGTTCCGGATGAAGTTTCCAGTAATGGTCTTCATCGTGGATTGTTTTGGAACATTTTTTACAAAATAATTTTCCTTTTTCTTTCCTAGAGTTTGCATTTCTTTTTCTACCTTTGCCTTTAAATTCACTACCCTCATTCCCATCAAAATATTGTTCCCTCTAGCCTCTAAATGCGTGGCTTGGACACAAACCTCGTCTAGACTAGTAGGATTGAACATAAGGATAGTATGTATAAGATAGCTGTGTAAACCACCTATATATTTTTAAAAAGTCTCATCACTATGCAAATCAATTCCAAGTAATAAATCCCTTCGTCTAAAATCTTTGGTGTAATCTTGAATACTTTGCCCCTTAAGTTGTCTAAAACTTTGCCAATTCATGGTAGCCTTTTGTAAATGAGCTAATGGATAACATTTCTGCTTAATTTCGGATATAAATTCATCACATGATAAAGTGATCTTAACTATTTTTTAATTTCATCCTTGGTCTTGGCCTCCCACCATACCAATGCTTCTCCTTCCATTCTCAAAGAGGCTAACTGAATCTTGGTGTTGTCTTCATGAAGGTTTTGTATCCTCAAGTAAAATTCCAATTGTCTTATCCAATTTTCAAGTTTCTCTGCATTGACCTCACCATTAAACATAGGCAATTCAAATTTAACATCAAGCTTTAAAAATGGACATTTACCAGTGGTTTTAGACCTGTGATATTGATTCACCAAAGTTGAGGATGACGATGTAGAGGAAGAGGATGAAGATGGGGATGGTGGATCACAATTACCTCCATGTCCTTTATTTGACTTGTCATCACTTTTATTTCCTCCTGAAGAACCCTCTTCTTCTTTCTAGTGTCTATACCCTTCTCCAACAAGCCTATCATTCCTTTCTTGGTAGAGTATCCTCAACATCTCCGTCATGTCCAAGAAAGCATTTCGGAACACCCATTCCTCTTCTTTGGGATAAATGTCTTTAGGAGCTTCTCCTTCCCTTGAAGACATGCTTGAGGCTTCTTCAATGGCTCCTGGAGGTGGCTCTCTGGCCCTTCTTGGTTGTGGATTACTTTGTGCACTAACCAAGTGTCCTTCACCTCTCTTGAGTTTAAGCCTAGTAAGCATCAAAACTTGCAAACAATCAACTATATCTTTTCAGTAGAACAAATGCAGAGTAAAACTATAGCTCCTAAGGCTCAAATCCTGAGCTCTGATACCATCTGATCTGAAAATTGAACTATTTGTAAATGCTGTCAAAGTATCCATTTCCATTTAATTAAGTGTGCAAAGTATTCTCCATGTCTTGCAGGTTAAACAAAATGTTTTTGGTAATTGTTTCTGAGTTTTTGTGTGAGGAAATGTTAATTAAGTTTACTTTTTAACATATTATATCAGAAATACACATCAATATAAATTCACCATAGCATAACACAACAAACTAAATTTCATCCCTCCTGGGCTACATCTGTCGGGTCCAACGCTCCCAATGGGCATGTCCTTGCTCTATTAAGTTGATCAAAATGGTTATACAGTGAAATATATGCCTAAAAAGGAAAAAAAAGCTGTGAATTTGACTTCAGAATACACAAATAATCTAAGAATGGCTTTTGTTTCACCTCAACCAGTGAAGTACAACCCAATACAACTCCATCTCCTTGATGGCCCTAGTGGCTCTTTTCTCTTCCTTGAAGAAAACGTGGCTGAATAACACCTCCGTTCACTCTGCAACCTATCCCAAACACCCTAGAATGCTGAAGAAACAAAAAATTGACTAAAATTTCGTCCAATTTGGTTCAATATTGAGGAAGTTATGACCTCCCAAAGAAAAGTGCCCAATGTCACTTGAAAACCCCACCAAATGTGGGTGAACTCCAGTTAAGCACGCTAACTTTGGCATAACTCCAGATTTGGTGGAAAGCACCCTAAATAGGGTAGAACCACTAGCATTCATAATAAATGTTGTGTTATGTTCACATGCACATTTAGCACCGATGGTTTGGTGGCGGATAATGTTAATGGTTGCAATAAGTGTTAAGGTGGGGAGTGGTCAAATGACCCTCCCACCGCAACCATCGGAACAAACCACTATTGTAATGTTTTTTTAAACCATTACATCAAACTCAACCTCCACAGACATGTGACTGGTGACAAAGGTTTTACGGTCGGTTGAGTTAACCGCCGGGCCTAGGCATAAGGTCATAGTGCCGAGACATGTGGGGTCAGGCTAGCCCTAAATGACTAGCCCTTTCATTTTCTGGCAGAAACAAGGTTGAACCAAAAAAATGCTACGATTTCATTAATTGTTAAGAAACATTGGTATGGCACGTTGGTAAGACTCAGCACTGTGCGCGGGGAGGTCACATATTTCAATCTTGTGAACTACAAAATTTTACCAAGCCAAATCTTCCACAGCCCGGGGCCACATGGCGGCCTCCAGGCTTGCTACGTGGCACCCACCGATTGGCCACCAAAACCAAAAATTCAACCAATTAACAAATGAAATTCTGCCACATGTCGGATTCTCATATGCCCAAAGGGAATATTTTGAGGGAATATTCTTTGAAATATTCCAAAGAATATTCTCTTTTTAATTTTTCCAAATCTGAAAAGTCAAACTTGCTCAACTGTTTTTGGAGTTTACTGGAGACTTCAAACCTTCATAAATTTTACATATGACGTCAGATTTGAGTCTCGTTCATGGTGCCAAAATTGCAACGACGAGGCCTTTCCGTTTCGATCGTTCAAATTGTAACCATTTCTGAACATTTCCATTTTTTAGCATTTTTTCCACTTGGACATGATCACTTGATCAAGGAAAAAATTCTACAAGGGACAACTTCCCTTGCTCACATTTCTGCAGAGAATGATTGAAGATGGCCATCAACATAAAAAGAGGTAAGGTAATAGGGTGAATCATCACAAGAAGACATCTACAACAAGGAAAAGGGAGCAGGCCTATGTACAATGAGATTCACAATTTTTGGGATTGGTTGACAAAATAGTGTTGCCAAGCAAGGAACCATCACAAAGACCACCAAGACAGAAGGCACAAAAACACAACGAAGGACACATTGAAGATTTTTAGAAATTATAAATGAAAAAGGGAAAAAGGTGAGGTGAACTGAACAAAAATGAATGAACTTGAAAGGGCTATAGAGAACTTAGAATACAACACTACTTATTCTTCTCCAACAGCCCTAAAAACTAAAGGTTTGGCAAGATAGGCAAGACAGGTGAAATAGGATGATGAACCTCCCTCATGAAAGAAGAAAGCTTTCAAAGGCTATTCAAGGTGGCCTTTAGGGTGTTGTCAAAGACAACATTGTTTCACTATGCCAAAGGAAGAAGTTGTAAATAGTATCAGTATGAGGGAGCCTAAGCCTTCAAAGTATAGTCTAAGGTCTTCAAAATGGTCAAGATAAAGAAAACATGAGGTAAAATTTTCAAAATAAAAATCATGTTGACCCTAAAATCCCTGTTGGGTGACTAAAGGCTGTAAAAGTCCAAACAATGACAAAGAGACCAAAAACCCTGTGTTATGGCACCTAAATAAATTGGAAGTGGCCATGGGGAAAACATGGTAAACCTGATGTACACATCTTTTCTAGAAAGATCTCACTGTGAAAATATCCGTAAAAGGTGAGGAACACATTTTTTAAGTCTGTTGCACTAAAAAATGCCTAAGAAGAATAAATAAATGATTTCATTTTTTCAAAAGAGACAAATGGACAAATTTCCCAAAGTTTCAAATCCAAAAAAGGGCGACCTTTCATACTTCAAGAGCACCATTACTTCTAGAGAAAATCATTTGAGAAAAATTATAGGCACTCGCAAAAAAAGGGTGAAGGAGATGTTGGTATAAATTATAAAATTGAACCAAATCAAACATAGTAAAGTGGGCTTTATTGTTGAGAATGCAAAAGCAAGATGATGGAGCTTGGTGAAAGGGAAGTCGCCTTCTACCAAGTGGGCCCGCAGTGCAAATTCGGCGCAAAGTCTATTTTTAGACTATGTCTATTTTTAGACATATGGAGCATGGTTCGGGGATTCCAAACTTTGAGATTCTTGGAGCATTGGTCATGTTGGTAAAAATAGATGAGACTCTATTTTTTAGGTCGAAGAGGTCGAAGGCTATTTTTAGACCGGCCTCTCCTTAAAATAGGGAAGTCAAATATTATTTACCCTTAATAATATTTGGACTCTAAAACAACCGCCTTTTACTTCTCTTGGAGCACTTCAGCTTTCGAGCTACGTGTGGATCATGCATCCTGGCGTAGGAAGCACGTGATTCCCAATGGTTTTATGGCATCATGCATGGTTGACTTCAGCTTGGACTTCGAAAGGGGCGTAAGGTTTGGAGGAGTTAATGAGACAAGTATAAATGGAGTTGTGTTCTGTTTATTTTAGTCGTAACTAGTTGAGATTAGTTTAACTAGCTAATAAATTAGTTGAGTGAGTGGAGTGAATTAAATATTATTTAATTCATTAATTAGTAACTCATTATTAAACTCAAGAACACATCGCATCACTACAAATACATGATCAGGCCTTAAATGAGACCAGATGGAAAGAGGTGGAGATGAAAAGGGTGGAGTTAGCTATCAAAGGGCAACATCAGCTGTGCATGAGATTTGCACCACACTTGGAGGATTTGTCCATGACAATTGCAAAGTCAAGCCAAGGAGATTCGAACCTTGGATCTCTATATAGACAGCCTAGATTGTGCAATAGAGGGCAAGGCATTGATCGTGAGTTTTGATCCAAGAATCTCGTTCAAAATCGAGCTGCATTGCGGTGTAATCGTATGAGAAAGTACTCGAGTACTTGTGAGGGGAGTATTGTACGAGTTTGTTACATGATTTCTCCATTATAATATACACAATAGCTACGGGGTTTTCAGTAGCTATAAGCTTTCCCCATACATACCGTGTTAATGTGTATGATGATTTGATGTGTTATCGCTTGATTTTATTTCCGCATGTTTGATGATCTCGAGTGGAAGAGATTATGTGTTGCATATAAATTCGAATTGTATGTGATCGATAGTCTTGGTGGATAATTAATCATTATTCAGCAAATTTCTACATGGTATCTATGAGCTATTGAAGCAAGTAGATTGATCATCACAACTGATTACAAACTTATTTCGGTAGACGGTAGTCTCCGTATGCGCTGTGAGAAACTTGGATTCATCTTTCTTCGGAAAGTGAAAGGTCCGGGTAAATGCCCTCCTTGGTAGTCAATCTCTCTGCATAGAAATAATTTTTTCTCACAATATCTAAAGCGGTTGAGCTTTGAGGTGGAATTCGAAATTTTGGTGCCAGCTTTGTTTTCTTGGTGCCGTGTTGAAAATGTCTTTCGAACGGTTTGCGACTCGAATATAGCTCTTGAAGCGGCGTCTCGAATTATGTTGCATGGAAGGATCGTATGGAGGCGGGATTAGAAGATAATGGTCTCGAGCGAGTTCATGTATACGACATGTCCAAAAGCCCACCGATCCTCGCTCGAAGTCGATGCATGGCAAAAGAAGATGGCGAAGTGTCGAAGGATCCCGTTGGAGGCGCTGTCAAGGATCATATTGTCAGGTCCAACCCTCGCATGGAAAGGCTTCTCCATATTTAATGTGGAAATCTTTGACGGATCTATTCCGCAGTAAGAGCAACCAAATGAAAGCCGCGCGCCGAAAGATAAGCTCAGTGATTACATGCAAGATGGGAGAAGGGCCACGTATCGCCAAATACCTCACGAAGTTCACCTGCGCAGATGAGCCGAAGTGTGGGGGACCCGGCTCTCCTTGGTTCTTCGAAGGCTTGGCACTCATATCAAGATAGTGTCAATGGTCGGGAGAAGCCGCCAGATGGGAACGCCTTGGGTGGATCTCATGCAGGAGGAGATAAGGAGGACTACTTCGAGATGGATCTTCATCAAAGGGAGCCGATGAAGAAAACTCGTGCTTTTGGTGGCCAAAGAAAAGCAAGGGGAAGGGTAAGAAAACCTCTATTCCGCGTGCAAAGGGCAAGAAGCAGTAAGATATGGTAGGAAAGTGAAGTGTTTTCACTCGGCCATGATCATGGACATTCTGCCACAAATTGTCCAAAGAAGAAGAAGAACAAGCAAGCTGGGAAGATTCGGCAGATGGAGAAGCCTTGGCTTTCACAAGCCGAGCTGACTTTCACTAATCGCATGCTTGGTTTTCCAAGTGTGTTGGGATTGGTGTGGTTCTTGGACAGCAAAAGTGCGGGCACATTTCATATGACAGAGATCGAGATTTGTTCTCGTATCCGGAGGACAAAGATTTGGATGTGCACATCGAGACATGGGCGCATGATGGTAGATAAAGCTGAGCGACCGGGTATCGGTACCATATCCTTTCGCAGGAGTCTAGTAAACCCTTTGTATTGAAGGATGTCATGCATGTACTCGGGATTGAAGAAGAACCTCTGATTTCAGTAGCGATGTTGGAGGATAAGGGGTATGATGTGGTCTTCGCGAAGGAAAATCCTTCCCCGCGCATTAAGACTACTCGGGAGAGACCCTTGAAGATAGGGGTTCTGACCAAGAACCTTTTACTCGCCAGGTGGGTGTATATGATCGCATGTTAGCCTATGGCATGCAAGGTGGGAGAAGTGGTGAGTCGGGATGATGAGGGGCGACCTGTGGCACAGTGAGATTTTCGGCCACCTTCACCATGGAGCTTGAATATTCTCGGCAAAGAGATTTCTACCGGGCTTCCTAAGGGCACTCTTGCGCAATGATCGCTGCAAGGGTGTACTTTAGGCGAAGTATGTGAAAGCCACTTTTCACGAGAAGCAGGCGTGCGCACGACGATCCTTTAGAGAGTTCACACAGCACGTGTGTGGTCCTTTCTCAGCGCTGGCTCGACAAAGAAAAGAGAACAAGCTATTATGTGATCTTTTTCGATGATTTCTCTCGTGGTGTCGGATCTTCTTCATGCAGTAAGAAGAGTGATACATTCACGAAGTTCTTTGAGTTTAAAGCACCGGTCGAGAAGGAGCCTCGGGGAAGAAGGTGATTTCTCTAAGGAGTGATAATGGTGGTGAATTCATCTCTGGCTGCAATTCAAGGAGTTCGCAAACACGTAAGGGATTCGGAGAGAGCTCATTACACCCCATAACCCACAAGAGAACGGGTGGCCGAGCGGAAGAACGAACGATCGTGGGTGTTGCACGTGCGATGTTGCATGATCAGTGGGCCTACCCCTTCACTTGTGGGCCGAGGCATGCAATACAACAATGTATGTGTAGAACCGTTGTCCCTACAAGGTTCTTGGCATGAGTACACCGAGGAGGCTTATTCGGCAAGAGGGCCCGATATTTCCCATTTGGCGGATCTTTGGCTCTCTTGTCTACATGCATGTGACGAAGGATGCTAGAATGAAGTCGGATCCAACTGGCCGAGGTTGGAATATTTGTGGGGTACACCGATACACCTCACAACTACCGGTGAGTATTTGTCGATAGCCGCAAGACTCATTGTGTGACGGGATATAAAATTTTGAGGGAGGAGAAAGCCTACGGCAAGGTTCGGCTTGAGAGGGAGCTACACTCTGCATGCGATGAGGAGTTTTCAGCTCCCTAAGGAGGAGCTCTCGCATGTGGATCAGCCACAAGAGGAAGTCCCAGGAGGTGGAAGAAACCTACCCTATGCAAAGGCCAACCATCGCAGGGCTGTATGCGCACTACGTAAGCCGAGCGACCGGCTCGAGATGCAGAGAAGGTTATAGGACCACCCTACAAGACATCGCGATACGTAGACAGCCACCGAGACGCAGACACTAGATACATGGCTCTTGTGAGTCAATGTGTTGTGACGGAGCCATCCTCTTTGGAGGAAGCCGGAGGAACCCGGCGATGGGTTGATGCCATGATCGAAGAAGGTGATTCGACTCGTCAGTACAAGACATCGGAGATTGTCCCAAGACCTGGTGGGGAAATCATGGTGGGTTCACGATGGATCTACAAAGTGAAGTGTGTGTCGCCGGCGGAGTGTGGAGGAAGCACAAGGTGAGATGCTGCTCCGTGGCTTTTCGTCGCATCGAATGGATTGACTATGAGGAGGACTCGCACCTATCGCAAAGGTACTCCCTTCCATATGGACGATCCTTGCTCTCTCAGCGCAGATGGGGTGGCACATTCATCAGATGGATGTGAAGACTGCGTTCCTCAACGGAGTCATTGAGGAGGAGGTGTACATAGAGCAGCCTGAAGGTTTTGAGATCTTTAGCAGTGAGTCGCATGTGTGCCGACTCAAGAGAGCACTGTACGGGCTGAAGCAAGCACCTCGTGCTTGGTACACTCGGATAGACAGCTACTTCACCTGGCTTGGATTCTCCAAGAGTGAGGCGGATCCAAACCTGTACCAGATTGTGGTGGAGGGGAAGCTGTTGATCATCGTACTGTATGTAGATGATCTGATTTTTACTGGCGATGAGCAGTTGATACTTTCATGCAAGGAGGATCTTGCACGAGAGTTTGAGATGAAGGACTTGGGCATCCTTCATTATTTCCCGGGATTGGAGATTTGGCAGCGCAGCGGAGGACTGTTTGTTTCTCAGGGCAAGTATGCCCGAGAGATTCTGGAGAGGTCAACATGCAAGGCTACAAGCCTGTTGACACTCCTCTTCCTGGTGGTTGGAGGAAGGAGGATGCTACTTCAGCGGAGGTAGTGGATGCCACTGTCTATCGACAGTTGGTGGGGTCGCTTATGTATCCGGTCAATACACGACCCGATATATGCTATGCAGTTAACCAGCTTTCGCAAGCTATGGTTAAGCCTACCAAGCTCTTTTGGAAGGCAGGCAAGCATGTATTGCGCTATATTAGAGGCACATCGGGATATGGTCTATGGTACAGACAAGAGGATGGAGCGAAGCTTTCTGGCTTCACTGATGCAGATTGGGCAGGGAGTCCAACGGACCGGAAGAGCACATCTGGAGGAGTTTTCAGCATTGGGTCGACAGCAGTTTCCTGGTACAGCAAGAAGCAGAGATCCGTGGCACTCAGTTCAGCAGAGGTCGAGTACATGGCAGCTAGCTTGGCTGCATGCGAGGCTATTTGGATGAGGAAGATCCTCGCAGGATTGTTTAGGTTGCATTTGGAGCCTACAGTGATCTACTGTGATAACCAGAGTTGCATTAAACTCTCGGCTAATCCAGTATTTCATGATAGGTCCAAACACATCGACATCAGGTACCATCATATCAGAGATTGTGTTCAATGGAGAATCATGATCTTTCATATGTTCCCACGGAGGATCAGGATGCCGACATCCTGACGAAGGCGCTCACCAGGAGCAAGTTCGAATTCCACAGAGGCAGGATAGGGGTTGCAGATAATCCATATCTTGCCGAGAGGGAGTGTTGAGAATGCAGCAATATGATGGAGCTTAGTGAAATGAAGTTGCCTTCACTAAGTGGGCCCGCAGGCGAATTCTGGCGCAAAATCTATTTTTAGACTATGTCTATTTTTAGACATATGGAGCATGGTTCGGGGATTCCAGTTTGAGATTCTTGGAGCATTGGTAATGTTGGTAAAAATATATGAGACTCTATTTTTTAGGTCAAAGAGGTCGAAGGCTATTTTTAGACTGCCTCTCCTAAAAATAGGGAAGTCAAATATTATTTACCCTTAATAATATTTGGACTCTAAACAGCAGTTTACTCTCTTGGAGCACTTCAGTTCGAGCTACAGAAGTGGCTCATGCATCTGACAGAGGAATTACGCTATTCCCAGGGGTTTGATGGCATCATGCATGGTTGACTTCAGTTAGGACTTCAGTGGCAGAAGTTTGGTGGAGTTAATGAGACAGCTAGTGGAGTTGTGTTCTGTTTATTTTAGTCGAACTAGTTGAGATTAGTTTAACTAGCTAATCAATTAGTTATGAGTGGAGTGAATTAAATATTATTTAATTCATTAATTAGTAACTCATTATTCAACTCAAGAACACATCAGCTCACTACAGTGCATGATCAGTTCAGTGGAGACCAGTGAAAGAGGTAGATGAAAGGGTGGAGTTAGCTATCAGTGGCGACATCAGTTGTGCATGAGATTTGCACTACACTTGGAGGAATTTCCCATGATGATTGCGCTGTCAAGCCAAGGAGATTCGAACCTTGGATCTCTATATAGACAGGCCATGATTGCGCAATAGAGGCAAGGCAATTAGTGGTGAGTTTTGAACCAATAACCTGTTCAAAACCAAGCTAGTTTGTGTGTAACTTTATGAGAAAGTAATGAGTACTTGTGAGGAGTATTGTACTGAGTTTGTTACATGATTTCTCCATTATAATATACACAATAGCTGCGGGGTTTTCAGCTATAAGCTTTCCCCATACATACTGGGTTAATGTGTATGATGATTTGATGTGTTATCGCTTGATTTTATTTCCGCATGTTTGATGATCTGAGTGGAAGAGATTATGTGTTGCATATAAATTCGAATTGTATGTGATCAGGATAGTCTCAGTGGATAATTAATCATTATTCAGCAAATTTCTACATTTATGTCTATGATTTATTTTCTCAAAGGATATAAAGGTGCTTCAGTCTTCATTTCAAACTCATTGGTCACTTGGTGAAGAGAAAAAAGGGCTTAAGAAGAAAAAACTGAGTTTTTTACTGTTTCTGGGCAAGTTTCTTCTGGCGCTGGGAAAAGTGGTGGTGCTACACAAATACGGGCTGGCACTACGCTAACCAGTCCTGGCCTCCACATCACTCATTCACTCCAAATTTGACTTCATCACCATCTTCATCTTGCTCCAACAAGGCCTAGTTTGTCAACCAACATCTCCTATCATTATGTTAGGAGTTGAAAACAATAGTAGCAGTCAAAGTGGTCAAAGGCATTTTAGACCAAAACATAAGGGAGGGAAAGTCAATAGATTGGAACCTCAAATCACAGTGGCCATCACCTTCTCTCCTAAGAACCTGTCATGTTTTCAGAATGCAAGGTGCTTTGAATTTTGTGAGAATATCAAACAAGTGAAAATCCACCTAGAGCTTACAAGGCTCCTCATTTTCAACTTACAAAACAAGAACTCAAGCCTTGCAGGAGTAGATTTTGAGATCTCAGCAGGTGCCATCTCTGAGGCCACAGGTATCCCTACTGTGGGTGAAATGTGGTTTAAGAAGGGAAAATTGGACAAAGTATTTTTATAGCCATTTATCAAAACAAGGTATAGAGGAGGAAACAAGACAGTTTTCCCTTTCTCACACGTCAAACACAGATTTTCATCCTTAATGATGGTTATCATGAAGTAATTCACCTGTGAGGGGAGATACTCTAGTCTCTACTCCTACCATGTCAGACTCCTCATGCATTTAACACTGGTTAGGATGCTCAACTTTCCCTACTATCTCTATAGAAGCATGAAGAATATGTCTTCTATTGTCCGGAGGAGGAATCACTCCAAACAAATACATAGCTTGTTCCACCATTCCTTGATCAAGATGGTGGTATTACATTAGTTGGAGCAGCAGGGTATACCTTGGGATGTGTTCATAGCCCATGAATTTTTCACAAACCCACACCCTCCTCATCAACCAAATTTTCCCTCCTCATCTGCACAAGTACCTTCACCACAAGCAAACCTCCCTTCCTCTCCTTCTCTTGATGCATCAGGTGAAGCAGGAAATGGCAATGAAGAGTCACAAGAAGATGAGGGTGAAGGTGATAGTAAATCAATCCACAATGAAGATGATTTTGATGATAATGTTGGAAACCAAGAGGATCATGATGAGGCAGAATACATGGAAACAAAGGATGAACATGAGGATGATCCAACAGATAATGAGCAAGAGGTAGAAGACATGGAATCATATGAAGAGAATAATGATGAAGAAGAGGGAAGTGAACATGGCAGTGATGAAGATCAGGAGATTGATAGTCAAAGGGACAGTGAAAATGATAGTCAAAGGGACAATGTTTTGACCATAAAAAAAATGAGAAAAGTCATGAGAATGATAGTGGCAATATGAAAGAAGAGGACAATGAAAAAGAGGATGACACTGATGGAACAGGCAGTAAGAGATAATACAACAAAGGAGATAGCCATGACAGTCATGAAAACTATCATGACAGTCATGACACCAATCAGCCTCCTAGTGATGATGAAGAGAAAGACCCTAATGATGAAAAAAACCAAAATAAAGCAATTACAGAGGTTGATGATCAAATTAATAACCAAGAAGGCAGTGACGAAACAGAGCATGTGCTCACTAAAGAGGATCATAGTAAAGATGAAGAAGCTAATGAAAAAACCAAGTGCCACAACCATGATGAAAACACTACCAAAACCATCATCACTCCTCTTGCATACACCTACAAAATAGGGTCAAGGCATGTATTTGTTGCCTCTAAAGGGCAAGGGACCATGCCATCCACCTCAACTCAGTAAATTGACAAAGGTAAGCAACATGTAAAGGTAGAAGAGGAGGAACCTGAAATAGAAAGGTAGTTTGAACTTATCCATATAGGTAGTGATGAAGAAAATGAAACAAGAATTTCAAACTCCCTCCTCGAAGACAAGAACACACAAATAAAAGACCTTGAAGCTGAGCTGGAGAGGGAAAAGGATGTCATTCACTTCTATCAAATGGAAAAAACGAAAATGAGTGCCTAGCAAGCCATCTATGGGGATAGAGCACTCAAAGACTAGAAAGAATCCCAAAGAGCACAAGTGAAACTAGAAGAGTACATGGGCCCATATGAAGAGAGTGAAGGTGAAGAGGAACGACCTAGGAAGAGGCCAAAAACCATAGGGTTAAGGAAAGCATTGGAAAAATAGAGGGAAGAGGAATCAGCCCTAGCAGAGCAACTTTCTCTCAATGAACTCCTTACCATGGAAATTGAACATGATCAGGAATCATGGCTTGATAAGGCAAACATACACCTAGAGGCCAAGCTGAAAAAGGCAAATGAAATATTAGATATGCAAAGAAACATGACCAAGCATTATGCAAAGAAAAACAAACTTTCTTGTGCCAAACTAAAGGAGGCCCTCATTGAAATCCAAACCCTAAAGGATGAAAAAGAGCATGATAACCATGTAGTTCTGGCTCAACTTCTCCATATTTTTCCAAGGCCCCTTGAGGGAGGCCTCCACCAATTTTGAGAAATTTGGAACACTTTTTTTTTTTTTGTG
This sequence comes from Pinus albicaulis, assembly GCA_034641835.2. Classification (NCBI taxonomy): domain Eukaryota; kingdom Viridiplantae; phylum Streptophyta; class Pinopsida; order Pinales; family Pinaceae; genus Pinus; species Pinus albicaulis. The sequence continues at coordinate 979,531,101 of CM076581.1, forward strand.
ATTTTAAGGCCCATTAACGTAGCGCCACTGTTGCTATGCTAATCCATGGAGCATCCTTAAGAGGAAAACTCAATATTTTGGGTTTCTCATCACTAGTACACTTTTCTCACCAAGTTTCAAATGATTTGGAGCAGGTTTGACCCCTAAAAAATATCAAAAAACCCTCATTTTTCACCATTCTGCCACTATTTCAGACCTGGCGTTGCACTAATGATAGTCTTGGGATTTTGGCATTTTGAGTAGGCTACATGAGCTATATTAGGAAACCACAAGAATTTCTGGAAAGTAGACTCATCTGGCTTTCTAACGAGCCATCACAGAGCCAAATCTGACATCGGGAAGGGGTCCAAAACTTGGTTGAAAAAGTGATTGTTTTCTGCCTGAGGTGGTGGTGCACAAATGGACTGTTTAGTGTGTTTTGGACCAAAATTCAACAGAACACACTCATATATTGCAAAATCATATTTTACTATTTTTTGAGGCAAACCACTCTAGAATTATGTGCAATAATTTATTTTAGAATTTATTTCATGAGATATTTTATGCCTTGGGCCTTCCATGGTCTCTTACGCATAAATGGCATTTATGGGTCATTTTGACTTTTTCCAACCCTATCTAGGGTTTTTTCTCTCCTTTGCTGAGTTAAATAGAGCAGGAGGGCTTCATTTTAAATGTTGGCATTTGATGAGTTTTGAGAGCAATACATGGTTTTTATGAGCTTGGAGAAGAAATTGGTGTTATGGAGTTTATGGATGGCTTGCTTGGATGGATGATGGAGAAGCTTGTTCACAGGATCCCTGAGCTTGGTTTAATGGTGATGTGTTTCTAATTTTTTATGTTTTCTTGTTTATCATTATGTTTCATCCTTCTATATGCAGTAGAACAGAAAAGTATAGGTTAATAAATGCTCTTCGAATCACCTTATTCCTCCTATCTTATATTGCCTTGTTGTTTTTCCTCTGCTGGGTGTGTTTAAGGAATTCAAAGATTCTCCTTAAGCCTCTTTATGATTATTTATTCCATATATGGATTAATATGCTAGTTTCCAAGTATGTTTCATGGAAAGCCCTGCTTATTTGATGCTATCTAGACTCTGTTTTGAAATTCTTCTTGAAGTATTACTTGTTAGGTTAAGCCAAAGAGGTCTTGTACTGATCTTTCCCTTTGTCCATGCCTATCAGTTTGCCTCAAAGTTCTTGGTACCTTTATCAATAATGTTTAGGAGTTCCCTCTTTGTTGATTAAAGTTATTTTGTGATATTGAATGTTTTCTAAAGCGTGATGGTGAAATCACTAGAAGTTAAATGAGTTTCTCGCCTTCTATATTTCATTGGAATTGTTAGTCTAGAATACTTATTTACTTTAGTTGGATCAAAGAGTTACTAGTTTTCCCTGTCTATTGATTTCTTCTTGATGTTTATCGTGTTTTAGAACTTCTTGGTTATGGGTATTTGACAAAGGATTCTTAATTTCCCTTTTCCCCACCTTTTTTTCCGCAACTTAATGTTCATTTAACTCCAAACATAACCTTAAAGGATCCATTGACCACACTAGATTTTCCCTCTGATGCAATCTGACTCATTGTTGAGATATCCATGACTTTCATTGTCTTCATAGTCCAATGATTTGAATAAACCTCACTACACCTATTCTACCTATTCATCTTACCCAACGAAAACAAACAACAAACCCCACACTTAACAACATCAGTTGGATCAACAGGGTATACCTTGGGATGTGTTCATAGCCCATGAATTTTTCACAAACCAACACCCTCCTCATTAACAAAATCTTCCCTCTTCATCTTCACAAGTACCCTCACCACAAGCAAACCTCCCTTCCTCTCCTTCTCTTGATGCATCAGGTGAAGCAGGAAATGGCAATGAAGAATCACATGAAGATCAGGGTGAAGGTGATAGTAAATCAGTCCACAGTGAAGATGAGTTTGATGATAATGTTGGAAACCAAGAGGATCATGGTGACGTAGAATACATGGAAACAAATTATGAACATGAGGATGAGCCAGCAGATAGGTAGAAAGAGGTAGAAGAAATTGAAACATATGAAGAGAATAATGATGAAGAAGAGGGCAGTGAACATGGCAGTGATGAAGATGAGGAAATTGATAGTCAAAGGGATAGTGAACATGACATTCAAAGTGACAATGTGCATGACCATAAAAATAGTGAGAAAAGTCATGAGAATGACAGTGAAAAAGAGGATGACACTGATGGAATAGGCAGAAAGAGATAAGACAACAAAGGAGATAGTCATGAAAGTCATGACAAATGTCATGACAGTCATGACACCAATCAGCCTCCTGGTGATGATGAAAATGATAACAACACAAGGGATGATGAAGAGAAATACCCTAATGATGAACAAAAGCAAAGTGAAGCAAGTATAGAGGCCGATGATCAAATTAAGAACCAAGAAGGAAGTGACAAAAATGAGCATGTGATCACTAAAGAGGATCATAGTAAAGATGAAGAAGCTGATGACAACACCAAGGGCCACATCCATGATGAAAACACTACCAAAACCACCATCACTCCTCTTGCATACAACTACAAAATAGGGTAAAGGCATGTGTTTGCTGCCTCTAAATGGCAAGGGACCATGCCATCCACCTCAACTCAGCAAATTGACAAAGGTAAGCAACAGGTAAAGGTAGAAGAGGAGGACCCTGAAATAGAAAGGGAGTTTGAACTTATCCATATAGGCAATGATGAAGAAAATGAAACAATAATTTCAAACTCCATCCTCCAAGACAATAATGCACAAATAAAAGACCTAAAATCTGAGTTGGAGAGGGAAAAGGATGCCATTCACTTCTATCAAATGGAAAACAAGAAAATGAGTGCCCAACAAGCCATCTATGAGGCTAGAGCACTCAAATCCCAGAAAGAATCCCAAATAGCACAAGTGAAACTAGAGGAATACATGGGCCCATATGAAGAAAGTGAAGGTGAAGAGGAACAACATAGGAAGAGGCCAAAAACCATAGGGTTGAGGAAAGCATTGGAAAAACAGAGGGAAGAGGAATCAACCCCAATAGAGTAATTTTCTCTCAATGAACTCCTTACCATGGAGATTGAACATGATCAGGAATCATGGCTTGAGAGGGAAAACATACACCTAGAGGCCAAGCTGAAAAAGGAAAATGAAAGCTTAGAGTTGCAAAGAAACATGACCAAGCATTATGCAAAGAAAAAAAAACTTTCTTGTGCCAAACTAAAGGAGGCCCTCATTGAAATCCAAACCATAAAGGAGGAAAAAGAGCATGATAACCTTGGATTTTTGGCTTTATCTTCTCAAAAGTTTTCCAAGAACCCTTGAGGGAGGCCTCCACCAATTTTGGGAAAATTTGGAACACTTTTTATTTTTTTGTGATTTTTAAGGCCCATTAGCACAGCGCCACTAGCACTATGCTAATCCATGGAGAATCCTCAGGAGGAACGCTCAACATTTTTGGGTTTCTCATCACTAGTGCACTTTTCTCACCCAGTTTCAGATGATTTGGAGTAGGTTTGACCCCTCAAAAGGTCAGAAAACCCCATGTTTTTCACCATTCTGCCACTATTTCAGACCTGGCACTATGCTGATGAAAGTCTTGGGATTTTGGAATTTTTAGTAGGCTATATGAGCTAGATCAGGAAACCAAAAGAATTTTTTGAAAGTATACTCATCTATCTTTCCAACGAGCCATCACGGAGCCAAATCCGACATCGGGAAGGGTCCAAAACTTGGTTGCGAAAGTGCCTTTTTTCTGCATGAGGTGGTGCTGCACAAATGAACTGTTTAGTGTGTTTTGGACCAAAAGTGAACAAAACACACTCATTTATTGAAAAATCATATTTTAGTGTTTTTTGAGGCAAATCACTCTAGAATTACGTGCAAGAATTTATTTTAGAATTTATTTCATGAGATATTTTGTGCTTTCGGCCTTGCAAGGTCTCTTAGGCATAAATGACATTTATGGGTGATTTTGACTTTTTCGAACCCTATCTAAGATTTTTTCCCTCCTTTTATGAGTTAAATAGAGCATGAGGGCTTCATTTTAGATGTTGGCATTTGATTATTTTTTAGAGCAATACATGGTTTTTATGAGCTTGGAGAACAAATTGGTGTTGTCGAGTTTATGAATGGCTTGCTTGGATTGATGATGGAGAAGATTGTTTGTAGGATCCCTGAGCTTTCTTTAATGGGGATGTGTTTCTAATTTGTTCATGTTTTCCTATTTATCATTATGTTTCATCCTTCTATATGTAGTAGAACAGAAAAGTATAGGTTAAGGAATGCTCTTTGAAGCACCTTAGTCCTCTTGTCTTCTATTGCCTTGATGTTTTTCCTTTGTTGGGTGTGTTTACAGAATTCTTAGCTACCTTAAGCCAATTTATGCTTGTTTATTCCATATATGGATTAATATTCTAGTTTCCAAGTATGTTTCATGGCAAGCCCTGCTTATTTGATGTTATCTAAACTTTGTTTTGAAATCCTTCTTTGAAGTATTACTTGTTAGGTTAAGCCAAAGAGGTCTTGTACTGATCTTGCCCTTTTTCCATGCCTATTATTTTGCCTCGAATTTCTTGGTACGTTGATCAATAATGTTTAGGAGTTCCCTCTTTTTTTATTAAATTTATTTTGTGATATTGAATGTTTTCTTAAGCTTTAAGGTGAAATCACTAGAAGTTAAATGAGGTTCTCGCCTTCTATATTTCATTGGAATTGTTAGTCTAGAATGATTATTTACTTAAGCTGGATCAAAGAGTTACTGATTTTCCCTATCTATTGATTTCTTATTGATTCTTATGGTGTTTTATAAATTCTTTTTTATGGGTATTTGACAAAGGATTCTTAATTTCCCTTTGCCCTACCTTGTTTTCTCCAACATATTGTTCATATCACTTCACACATAACCTTAAAGGATCCATTGACCACACTAGATTTTCCCTGTGATGCAATCTGACTCATTGTTGAGATATCCATGACTTTCATTGACTCCATAGCCCAATGATTTGAAGACCTCTCACTCCACCTATTCTACCTATTCATCTTACCCAACTGAAACAAACAACAAACCCCACACTTAACAACTAGCCTAAAATAAAAACTCTAAAAGAAAACAAGTTCACATCCTTTGCATCTAATAGAGAGAGCCCTCTCTGAGTCTAGGAAGGCTAGGTCCTAGGACTCCAAAGACTAGTTTCGTGTTACCCTGTGCATTTAGTCTACCAATTTTATAAATCACGGGACCCTAAGAAACCCCCTTATTGGTTCTTCATTTTGTTTCCTTGAAATAAGTGGGAAATCAAGAAAAATCCCCTCCAATTCCTTTCTGAATATAACAATCCTAAGAGAAATATAGGGGAAAGTGTACAAGATTATTGCACCAGGTTTAACAATGTCTACAATGCCCTCCCACCTTACATGAAACCCCCACAAGGCCTAGCCCTAGTGAAATTTCCTGAAGGCTTTGATCCGGACATGACATTCCAATTGAGAGAGAAAGACCTCAAAAATTTAGAAGAAATGCAAAAGGTAGCTATCAGTGCAGAAGTAAAATTGATTGAAAAGAGAGCTAGGATGAGATCAGAAAAGAGAGTGACCTACAAAGATGAAACCATGCCCTCAACCTCCTCATCCGATACCAAAATGGAGAGCCTAATGAAAACCATGGAGAGAATGATAGAAAGGATAAACTTGAATGAAATGACACCTCCTAGGGAAAATCAAGCCAATCCCCAAAATAGAAATAGAGCTAAAAACTTCAGAAGAGACATTCCTCAAATCAAACAAAGGGAAAGTGATCAACAAATCAGACCTCTTTTAGAAAAACTGTGTAGGTGAACAAGAAGGAGAAATTATAGAACCTGAAGAAAGCCATATAAACCTAATAGGTTTTGGTAATCAAGATGATGTTTTTCTCACTGAAGAAGAACAAGGTTTCTTTTCCTTAGATCAAACTGACATAAACCATTAGGATTCTGAAGATTACCACTTGGGATTTGAAAATACCATAATGGAAGTCCATAGGCAATATGACCTTAGAAGCAAAAAGAACCTAGATTCCCCCAAGAAAAGCCAAATATAAACTGTTGTTAGGAAAGTACCTGAAAATAACCGTAAGAAAACAACAGAGGATGTCAACACTATGGCTAAAAAAGCTGACCCAAACAAAGGAAAAATCAGCCAGCAAAACAATAACCCAAGTTTCCCTAGTACCTCCACTAATGGTCCTGAGGAAGCTATTTTTTCTAAAGCTCCAAACCAGAATCAACAAATTAAAAATGTAGAAAGATTCATGGTTGATAAAATTGATGTAAATATGTCTAAAACACAAGTACCTTTCAACTTTGAGGGAGAGATTGCCAAAATCAAGATCACCATACCTCTCATTGAACTAGTTACTCAACAAGTGTATACATCCAAAGTTTTGAAAGTATTGAGCATAGGAAGTGATACTGATACATTAAACTTGACAGATGATGAACCAGAGTTGTTGTTCATTCCTGAAGTGGAAGGAAAGTACCAAGAAGGAGCCATTTAACTTTTTTATGTTAGCTTAAATATACATGACAAAAACTTTCACAATGTCGTGCTAGACTCTGGTGCCTCTCACAACCTCATGCCCAAAGTTTTGATGGAGAGATTAGGCCTATAAATTACTAAAACTTACAAAGACTTGTACTCATTCGATTCATGTAGAGTCAAATGTTTGGGCCTAATCAAGGATCTTTGTGTCAATCTGGCACAAATACCTGCTAAGAACCTAGTCATGGACATAGTGGTTGCTGACATTCCCCCTAAGTATGGGATATTTTTATCTCTATCTTGGGAAGCCAAGCTCCAAGGCAACCTCCAACTTGACATGTCATATGCTACCATCCATGTTTTCAACCAAAGTAGGAGACTATACCAAGAGTCACACATGAAATATAATGTTAGCAGTCAAGAGAACCCTGATAACACTCCCCTATATTCCATTCATTCAGACTTAGACTCTTTCATATTGTATGATGAAAATGACATTGATGAACAAGTGAATGAAAATGACAAAGATCCAAGCCCACTAGTACAATCCAAATTGTCTTCTAGTAAAGAAAATATTATCCAAAACTCTAGTAGCCCTGAACAAAAGCTTGATGACAAACATGAAATAGATACACTTTGGACCATGAGATTTAATGGCTCTTGTGGAAAAATAGGTTCAAGATCTGGTGTCTGGATACATAATGAAAATGAGGATTATTCATACAAGCTAGATTTTCAGTGGACCAATAGCATTGCAGAATATGAGGCTCTCCTCCTTGGCTTGCATTTGCTCAAAGACTTAGGAGCTAAGAAAATCTTTTCTCAATGGGACTCAGAGATAATCATTAAACAAATCAAAGGTGAGTATTCAACAAAGAACCCAATATTGAGAGAGTACATAAATGCTGCCCTAGATCTTCTCAAAACCTTTCAGAAATATCAGCTCATTTTCATCCCTAGAGCCCAAAACTGCCTGGCCAATGAGCTTGCCTTTGCTGCCAGCAATAGCCAAATACCCCATGCAACTGAACAATACATTGTCAAAGTAAAAAACCAGCCCACTGTGCTAGACAACATAAAAAATTGGCAAGTGTTTGAGGGTGATGAACAAATTGATGACTTTTTATAGTCTAAGAATGAATTTACAAGAATAAGACCAATCCTAGAGAATGATGAAGGTGTTTTTGCTGAAAAACAAGTAAATAAAACAGAGATATCCTCCACTACTGATATAAATCTGATTACACATCCTTGTAAGGTAGAAATATTTGAGGATCTAGACAAAAGGGACCTTGAAGTCTTACAATGTAAATATGATACCTTACCAAGGGGACTAGCACTATTAGAAGAGTTGTTTGACTTTAATGATGTGGCTAAAAAACCTAAGATATAGTCCATCAAGAATGATGTAGAGGAATATAACATAGGCAACCTAAAGGAACCCAAAATGATCAAACTCTCCAAAACTCTTCCTCCTCACATAAAACAGAGATATATTGAACTGTTTCGAGAATTTAAATATGTTTTTGCATGGGGATATGAGGATTTGAAATAATATGACACAAGCATTATTCAACACAAAATTCCTCTTAAGGAAAATAAAAAACCTTTCAAACAAAAGCTAAGGAGAATAAAACCTGTCTTACTACCTTTAGTTGAGAAAGAGATTAAAAAGATGTATGATGCCAGGATCATAGTTCCCATTAGATACTCAGAATGGGTTTCCAACCTTGTGTTTGTTAGGAAGAAGACTGGGGAGATTAGGCTTTGCATTGACTTTAGAAATTTGAACAAAGCCTTCCTAAAAGATAACTACCCTTGCCTAAGATGGATCACATACTCTGAAGGGTGGTTGGCTCTAAGAGAATCTCACTACTTGATGGCTTTTCCAGTTACAACCAAGTGCTATTATTCCCAAGTGATCAACACAAAACTGCCTTCACCACCCCCAGGGGTACATTCATGTATGTTAAAATGCCATTTGGATTGATGAATGCGGGGGCCACTTTTCAAAGGGCCATGGACATAGCTTTTTCAGAAGACATAGGCTACTTCATAGTCATTTACATTGATGACATCATTTTTTACTCTAAGAATGATGAAGAGTGTTAGCCACCTATAAATTCTGATATACCTAATGGTGGCTAAATTTGTTTTCAAGCCTTCAAGAGATATATTTCCTTTGAAAATCCATCATCTTGAAGTCTTACGATGTTTCCCTATCCTTTGAGTTAATCCTCACTGTTGTTTCCGTCTTAAAACCATGTTGATTCACCAAAGAAAGCTGCTCCAAAGGCCTCTAAAATCACTTATTTTCACCTTTTTCCCCCATTTTCATAAAGCCTTCTTTCCATCCTTTAACCCTCCATTTAGCCTCTGAAATCCTTAAATCCCCTTTAAACCTCCAAAGATTCATCTACAGGTTTAAAAAACCCTTTCCTTTCTCTCTACCAAAAGCCTAAAAGGCCTTAAAACCCTTCAAAAATCCTCAAAAATCATGCCTTTCCATTTAGGCCTTAAGCCCTTTGTGGCCTTAGCCCTTAGCCCCTTTTCGCATATGACTCGGCACTCAAAACCAGGTGCTAAGCCTCATCGCTCATCACAATCGAAGTTTTCCTTCCCCCGGCCTTCCCTTTACTCTTCTACTTTTCCGATGTGATAAGTGCCCTTTTCTTCTGCCTTCGGTCCTTCCACTTTCCACAAAACCACGTTTTTTCCTTATGGTTGGCCCTCACCATCGCAATCGTAGAACGTTGATTCCATTTGTTCTTTCCCCTTCTCCTCTGATTCTCCGATCTAATCTTGACTGTCAAATCCACAAGAACCGATGGCCGATATTCAATCGCGCTCCGCCCATAGCCCCTACCATTGCAATCAGAAAAGTTGTTTCCCTTTTTTATTTTTCCTTGACATTGCGATGTAATCCTAGCCATTGATCTGAGAAGATCTACGACCATCGCACCACCTAGCCCTTGGACCTCCGCTCGCTACGCGATAAACTTCACACGTCATCACCTGGCCCACCATGTTTTTTTCCCCTGCATCTTCGTGCCTATCGCATGCGACCCACACCATCCGATCAACACCTCGTGATCTGATGGCTGAGACTCCATATCGTAAATTTTTTATGCCCGAGGATTAGAATTTCAAAATTTTATGAAATAGGTAGTTTTGAGAATCCATGTGTCACCCGGTGTATAGAATCGCATTCCATCCACCAAAAATAGCCTCCCCCCATTTTTCTATGCGAAAACGCGGAGTCATTACATCACGTCTCTGCGAACGTCTCTTTTAGTTTTTATCTCAATCCATCATCCTTGATCAAGGCCCATTATATCGTTAGATTCTAATGCATTTTCTTCCAATATCTCCAATATCTCTCCTGCTATGCTCATCAAGAGATCTCCACCGTAGATCGTCCTGATCTAACAGTCCACGTTCCTCATCTCACCCAGACCCTCACTGAACTTGGTTAACTACTCTGCCAGGGTTTTCTTCTCAATTTTCTACTGCAATCACGTTCTTCCTCACTGCTCCTCCACCCCCAGAACCTCTGCAAGTAATCTAAATGAAGCCCGCAGGTTTTCATAATAGTTTCTTATGTGTTTGTAGGTTTTCCATGGCCGATGAAGGACAAACGTTTTACAGTCACAGAGGTGACATAAAGGCTCTGATAATTATCTCAGGGCCAAGAATCAATGTCAAATGGAACCAAATCTAAGGGCGAGGTTGTGTCAATCAATGGATCAGATCCATGACCCTCAGTGACCCTCCAGCTCAGAGAAACCCTCCACCTGTATAAAGAACACTCAGAAAGATGAGGATCACATATACAGTGGCAGAAGACAAGGAATAGAAGATTAATAAAAACTGTGATGGCATCAGTACAGAATCAGTTCGAGCAATCAGCAAAGTGAAAGCATAAACAGAGCTAAAATAGGTTTAAGTACAAATGAACAGAGCAGTTATTGGTGTAGAAGTTGACTGACACAGCCATTACCCATCTCCATGCATGTAAGCCTGCCAAGCAGTTATTACACCAAGGAAGATACTAAAAACAGTCAGAAGAAGTTATTTCGAAGTATGGGAGTCCTCATAGCCCATTCTTTCACTTAACTCACACCAATAAGATAACAGTACCACTCTAGATGGTTTTTCCTCCCAAGGACACCCTGTGGGTGATTTCTGTCATATCAAAATGGTTTCAACAAGCTACAAAGTTATTGATCGTGTCTAGAATTTAATGAAATGTTTAACACACAGAATGGAGCATTCAAAATACCCTCTCCTATCTCTGATGTTCATTAAAACCTTCTTTACCTACTTTTCCTCACTTTTCCTATAAAGACTCTCTGAAATCTCATTGTAAAAGGTTGGCATTTGGTGATTTCTAAAGTAATACATAGATTGTTGCTTTGAAGAAGCATTGGTGTTCTGAAGGAGTGTGGAAGTTTTTGTTTTTTCTGTTGATGAAGGAGGCTGGACCATTGGATCCCTGAGCCTGGTTTTGGTGAATTAATCTCTTATTGTTAATGTTGTTTCTCGTTTATCACTTTGTTTCATTATGCTTTGACTTACAGTAGGATAAAAAGTTTAGGCAGAGAAATGTATCTTAGAAGCACCTTTGACCTATTTATCCTTCACTGTTTATATGTTTTCCACTACTGAACATGACAGGATATTCTAATAGCTCTCTTGAATATTTAGTTTGTTTTATTTTAGAAATGGTAAATTCAGTTGTGTTAAAGATTGTTTAGGCATTCCCTCTTTCTTACGACTGAATTTTGTATCTGAAATCTCCCTTTAGTTATTAATGCTTGCAGTTTGAAAGAGAGGTTTGTTTCAATCATACCTATGTTCATTATTGTAATTATTGTGTTAAAGGTCCCTATAATTTCAGTCCTAGATGTCTAAGGAATTCCCTCTTCTTTGAATGAAATTGTATGTCTTTGTTGATTAAGCTCTCAACAGTGAACTTATAGGAGGAAATAGGGCGTTCCCCGAATCCTATAATTCATTAAGAGGGTTTAGTCTGCATTTCTCCTTTTCTTTGAGTATTTATGTTGATTAAGTCCAAAACAATGAGCTTACTGGAGGAAATAGGGAATTCCCCGAATCCTGTAAGTCATTGTGAGAGGGTTTAGTCTGCATTTCTCCTCTTCTTTGAGTGTTTATGTTAATTAAGTCCATAACAATGAGCTTATTGGAGGAAATAGGGTGTTCCCCGAATCTTTTAAGTCATTTTGAAAGGGTTTAGTTTGCTTTTCACTCTTAGTCCTTAATGTTCATCCCATTTCACCTATATTATTCAAAAGATCCTTGACCGAGTTAGATTTTCCCTCTGGTTTCCCTTCCTTCCCAATCAAAACTATTTGAACTTTCACATGACTCCATTGCCCAATGGCTTGTATATTCCCATGCTCTATCCATACTGCATGAAACACATTTTTCCAACTAAACAAAACAAACAACCCTGCACCTCATAACTAGCCTAAGATCAACTTTCGAACCATTCAAGACATATCCTTATAAACATATTGAGAGATCCCTCTCTGAGACTAGGAGGGATAGATCCTAGAGCTCTAAAGCTTGGTTTGCATGTTGCCTTGTCACTTGGCATGCCAATCTGTCGAATCACAGGACCCCAACAAAGAGCACTTAATTCACTTGAGGAAAGTTTTTGAAAAGTGTAGGAAATATAGCCTATCCTTGAATCCCAAGAAGAATTTGTTTGGTCTCTAGGAAGGAAAGCTCCTAGGCCACATCATCTCTGAAGAGGGAATCAAAATAGACCCCAAAATTATTGAAGGCATATTGCAAATCAGCCCTCCTAGAAACATCAAGGAGTTGCAATATCTCATTGGGAAGATCAACTTCTTAAGGATATTTATCCCCAACCTTCCTGAAGTTTTGAAGAATATTACAAACATGCTAAAAAAGGATATAGGGGTCAAGTGGACCTTGCAAGCTAAATAATATTTTGAACTGGTTAAACTAGAACACAGCAAAACACCAGTTCTAATCAGTCTTGATTTTACCAAAGACTTCTACATTTTCTCATTTGAATATGAACATACCATTGCAGCAGTTGTATTGCAAAAGAACGTGATGGGGCAAGAACATCCCGTAGCCTTCTTCAACAAAGTCGTTAGAGATTCTCCTCTAAAATACAACATCATGGAGAAACAAGCCTTTTCCTTGATCAAGGAATTAAAATACTTTAGAGTTTATATCTTACATTCTCATATCATTTCTTTTGTTCCACGCTTAGTTGTCAAAGACATTTTAAATTAGGACCCTGATATTAAAAGGGGGAAGTGGATTGCCATTATCTTAGAATATGACTTAGAAATCAGAACCACTAAACTAGTTAAAGGACAAGTGTTGATATTGCAACAAGATGATGAGCTTAGTGGAAATAAGTCGCCTTCACTAAGTGGGCCCACAAGCTATTTTTGGTGCAAGTCTATTTTTAGAATGTCTATTTTTAGACATGTCGATCATATTCTATGAGTTGCAGGATGCTATTTTTGGATGGTTGGTCAAGTTGGAAAAATAGATGGAATTTTATTTTTAGACATATTGGGCAGAATCTATTTTTAGATTGCCAGTCTAAAAATATATATGTCGAATATTATTAGCTCTTAATAATATTTGGACTATAAACATTATCTTATTCTCTTGTAGCACTTCAGTTAAGTGCACAGATGTGGCACAGGAGCTGACAAAAGGAATTATGCTATTCCTAATGGTTAATTGGAGCTATTGCATGGATACTTTAGTTAGAACTCATGTGACAGAGTTTGGTGGAGTTATTGAGGTAGTTGGTGGAGTTGTGTTCAGTTTAATTGAGTTAAACATAGTTGAGCTAGTTGTATCTAGTCTAACTGATTGATACACTAGTGATAGTGGTGTGAATTAAATTATTAATTAATTCACTAATTATTAACTCATTAATCAACTAGAGAATACATCAGTTAACTACAGTGCATGGACAGTTTCAGTGGAGACTAGTGAAGAGGTAGGTGAAAGAGCAGTGTGACTATCAGTTGTGACAATAGTGTTGCATCATTTGCAACACACAGTGGTTGGAGATGCCAATGAGGATTGCATGAGAAATTCTGGACCAATTCGAGTTCAATCAGAGCCAATATTCAGCAGTGATTGCACAGTAGAGGCAGGCTATCAGGTGGCAGAGATTGGAGCATGTGATTTGCTAGATCGGACCTGTTTAGTGTGTAGCAATTGGAGATTATACTGAGAGCTTGTGAGGAGATTTGTATAATGATTGTTACATGATATCTATGACATATAATATACAGATATTTTGGGTTTTTAAGCTTTCCCATAAAATACTGTGTTCATATGTGTGAATGTTTATGGTTTTAATGTGCGCATGCGATTTTTTTTATTTCCACAATTAATGATCAATGGTAGAAGAGATTCTGTATTGTGCATGAATTCAAATAGTGTGTGATCAGGAGAATATCAGATATAACATATCAGTTATATAAATTTCTACATGGTATCAGAGCGATATTGATCATTGGAGCAATTGAAAAACATTGAAGCGGTTGAGTTTTGAGCTGGTGGAATTCGAATTTGCAGCAGTGTTTTCTTGGTGTCGAAGTTGAGATGTCTTTCAACAGATTGAAATTGGAGTATGCCCTTGAGGGAAGATCGAATTATATTGCATGGAAGGACAAGATGGAGGCAATGCTGGATGAAAATGGGTTGAAGGAGTTCATAGATGCAGAAATTCCAAAACCCGCTTCTAGCGATGCTGCCGCACTTGACGCATGGCAAAAGAAGACAAAAAAATGTCGAAGGATTCTATTGGAAGGTGTGAAGGATCACATAGTGTCCAGGCTTCATGGTAAAGCTTCTCCATTATTGATGTGGAAAGCTTTGACAGATTTATTCCAAAGCAAGAGCGACCAGAGGAAGTTGGCGCTCAAGGATAGACTCAGAAACATAAAAATGGAGAAAGGCGGTAGTATACCCAAGTACCTCATGAAGTTTGTCCAGTGTAGGGATGAGTTGGGAAGTGTGGGGGTGACTGTAGATGACAAGGACTTGGTTATCTTGGCTCTCCTTAGGCTTCCAAAGAGTTGGCATTCCTATCAGGGCTTTGTCAATGGTTGGGAGAAATTGCTAGGATGGGAGCGACTTTAGTCAGATCTTGTGGAAGAGGAGATAAGGCGAAGTACTAGGGATGGATCTTCATCAAAGAACTTAGATGAAGAAAGTTATGCTTTGGCTACCAAAGCAAGGAAGGGGAAGAGCAAGAATAATTCTTCTCAATCCGGTGCGAAAGGAAAGAAGCAGGACATGTCCAAGGTGAAGTTCCTTCACTATCACCAACACGGACATTACGCCACTAATTGTCCACGGAAGAAGAAAAATTGTAGAAATTTGAATAATAGCTGAATTATTCACCAAGATTATCCTGATTACACACTATTTAAGCTTAATGCATAATACATAACCTCTTCTACAATTGATCATCAATATGTGGAAATAGAAGCAGTCGCATGTGCACATTAAAACATAATCAAGCACACATATAACACAGTATGTAATGGGAAAAGAATACAAATGAAAACCCCCAACTATCTGTATATTATAATGATATAGAACATGTAACAATACATAGCACAAAGCTATCACATCTCTCAGCACTATCTCACATGCTACACACAAACTAGCACGGAAGATGAACAAGTCACAGGTTCAAATCTCCTCCACAAGTCTGCCTGCCTCTACTGCGCAATCCAAGATGACTAATGATGAGATCCAAGTTCGGATCCACCTGGCTTGTACTGCGCAATCCTCATTGGAAATCTCAATCAATGTGTGTGCAAATCTCATGCACAGCCATAGTCACAACTGATAGTAGACTCACCCTTTCACCCACCTCTAACACTGGTCTCCACTGAACTGTCCATGCATTGCAGTTAACTGATGTATTCTTTAGTTGATTTATGAGTTAATAATTAGTGAATTAATTCACACCACTCATCACTAGTGTATTTATCAGTTAGACTAAATACAACTAGTTCAACTAAGTTAAACCGAACACAACTCCACCAACTGTCTCATCAACTCCACCGAACTCTGCCACATGAGTTCTAACTGAAGTCAACCATGCAATAGCTCAACTAACCCTTAGGAAAAGCGTATTTCCTTCTGTCAGCTGCATGTGCCACATCCAAGCA
Organism: Pinus albicaulis; assembly: GCA_034641835.2. Classification (NCBI taxonomy): domain Eukaryota; kingdom Viridiplantae; phylum Streptophyta; class Pinopsida; order Pinales; family Pinaceae; genus Pinus; species Pinus albicaulis. The sequence continues at coordinate 979,546,852 of CM076581.1, forward strand.
TCAAACTGAAGTGCTCCAAGAGGATAAGATAATGTTTATAGTCTAAATATTATTAAGGGTTAATAATATCTGACTGTTCTATTTTTAGCCTGGCAGTTTAAAAATAGATTCCGCCCAATGTCTAAAAATAGAGGTCCATCTATTTTTACCAACTCGACCAATCATCCATAAATAGCATCCTGCAACTCATAGACCATGATCCATATGTCTAAAAATAGACATAGTCTAAAAATAGACTTTGTGCCAAAAATAGCCTACGGGCCCACTTAGTGAAGGCGACTTCTTTTCACTAAGCTCCATCATCTTGTTGAATTTTCAACACTCCCTCTCAACAAGATATGGATTATCTGCAACCCCTATCATGCCTCTGTGGTATTCGAATTTGCTCCTGGTGAGCACCTTCGTCAAGATATCAGCATCCTGATCCTCCATGGGAATGTATGAAAGTAACATGATTCTCTGCTGCACACAATCTCTGATATGATGGTACCTGATGTCGATGTGTTTGGATCTATCATGAAATACTAGATTAACCAAGAGTTTAATGCAACTCTGGTTATCACAATAAATCTCAGTAGGCTCCAAGTGTGACCCGAACAACCCGACCAAGATCTTCCTCATCCATATAGCCTCGCATGCAGCCAAACATGCTGCCATGTCCTCGGCCTCTGCTGTACTGAGTGCCACAGATCTCTGCTTCCTGTTGTACGAAGAAACTACTGTTGACCCGATATTGAAGATCCCTCCAGATGTGCTCTTTCTGTTCATTGGGCTCCCTGCCCAATCTGCATCCGTGAAGCCACACAGCTTCACCTCATCCTCCTGTCTAAACCACAAGCCATATCCTGATGTGCCTCTAAGATAATGCAATACATGCTTGCCTGCTTTCTAGAAGAGCTTGGTAGGCTTAACCATAGCTTGCGAAAGCTGGTTAAAAACATAGCATATATCGGGTCGTGTATTGACCAGATACATAAGCGACCCCACCAACTGTCGAAAGACAGTGGCATCCACTACCTCCGCCGAAGTAGCATCCTCATTCCTCCAACCTCCAGGAAGAGGAGTATCAACAGGCTTGCAGCCATGCATGTTGAACTTCTGCAATATCTCCCGGGCATACTTACCTTGAGAAACAAATAGTCCAGCACTGCGCTGCCAAATTTCCAATCCCAAGAAATAATGAAGGAGGCCCAAGTCCTTCATCTCAAACTCTCTAGCAAGATCCTTCTTGCATGAAAGTATCAACAGCTCATCACCCGTCAAAATCAGATCATCTACATAAAGTACAATGATCAGCAACTTCCCCTCCACCACAATCTGCTACAGGTTAGGATCCGCCTCACTCTTGGAGAATCCAAGTCCGGTGAAATAGCTGTCAATCCATGTGTACCAAGCACGTTGTGCTTGTTTTAACCCATACAGTGCTCTCTTAAGTCTGCACACATGCGACTCACTGCTGAAGATCTCGAAACCTTCAGGCTGCACTATGTACACCTCCTCCTCAATGACTCCATTGAGGAACACAGTCTTCACATCCATCTGATGAATGTGCCACCCCATCTGTGCTGAGAGAGGTAGCATCATCCGTATGGAAGAGTACCTTGCGACAGGTGCAAAGGTCTCCTCATAATCGATCCCCTCTATCTGTGAGAAGCCTTGGGCAACAAATCTTGCCTTGTACTTCTCCACACTCCCGTCAGTCGCCTGCTTCAATTTGTAGATCCATCTTGAACCCACCATTGATTTCCCCTCCGGTCGCAGGACAATCTCCCATGCACTGTTTCTGACAATCGAATCATACTCTTCCACCATGGCATCTACCCATGCGGGGTCCTCCACAACTTCCTCGAAAGAGGATGGCTCTATCACGACACATTTTCTCACAAGATCCATGTATCCAGTGTACCAGTCCGGTGACTGTCTCTGTCTACGCTGTGCTGTAGGTGGTCCTACAACCTTCTCTGCATCTTGAGCCAGTCGCTCAGCTTCTGTAGTGCGCTTGTGCCCTCTGATGGTTGGCGCTGCATGAGTGGTATCTTCCACTTCATGAACTTCCTCTTGTGGCTGATCCACATCCTGAAGCTCATCCTTAGGAACTAATAGCTCCTCATCTGCATGCAAGTGTGGCTCCCTCTCAAGCGAACACTGCATGGCTTTCTCCTCTTGAAATTTGATATCCCGTCGCACAACAGTCTTGCGACTGTCTGGAAAATACACACGATAGTTGTGGGGTGTATCAGTGTACCCCACAAATATCCCAACCTCTGCAGTCGGCTCCAACTTCTTCCTGGCATCCTTCGTCACATGAATGTAAACAAGTGAACCAAAAATCCTCAAATGGGAAATATCAAGCCTCTTACCAGAAAACGCCTCCTCGGGTGTACTCATGCCAAGTATCTTGTGAGGACAATGGTTCTGCACATATACTGTAGTATTGCATGCCTCCGCCCACAAGTGAATGGGTAGGCCCTGATCATGCAACATCGCCCGTGCAGCACCCACGATCATTTTGTTCTTCCGCTCAGCAACCCCGTTCTGCTGTGGGTTATGAGGTGCTATGAGCTCTCTCCAAATTCCTTCTGCGCTGCAAAAGTCCTTGAATTCGGCAGAGATGAATTCACCACCATTGTCGCTCCTAAGAGCCTTCACATGCTTCCCCGATTCCTTCTCAACCAACGCCTTGAACTCACAGAACTTTGAGTATGTCTCGCTCTTCTTCTGCATGAAGAAGATCCAACACTTCCGAGAATAATCATCAACAAAGATCACATAGTACCTGTGCTTTGCTGTCGAAGCTACTGAGAAAGGTCCACACACGTCTGTGTGAATTCTCTCAAGGATTGTCGTGGCGCGACTATCCTTCTCGTGAAAGGTGGCTTTCACAAATTTTCCCAAGGTACACCCCTTGCACTGATCTGACTGCGCAAGAGTGCCCTTAGGAAGCCCAATAGAAATATGCTGCAGTATCTTCAAAGCTCCATGGTGAAGGTGGCCCACTCTCTGGTGCCACAGCTCGCCATCATCCCGGCTCACCACTCCTTCTGCCTTGCATGCCATTGCTGCACATCCATCTACTTGCAACCGATAAAGGTTCTTGACTCGAACCCCTATCTTCCGGGTTTCTCCCGTTGTCTTACCGCGTAGGAAAGCCTTTTCTTCACTGAAGACAACATCGTACCCCTTGTATTCTAACATCGCCACAGAGATCAGATTCTCCTTCAATCCTGGAACATGCATCACTTCCTTCAATACGAAGGGTTTACCAGACTCCCTCTCAAAGGAAATGGTACCGATACCGGTCGCACTGTATCTACCATCATCGCCCATCTCGATGTGCACTCCAAGATCTTTCTCATCCAGATTTGAAAACAGATCTCGATCTCCAGTCATGTGAAAAGACGCACCACTGTCCAAGAACCATACTAATCCCATCACACTTGAGACCAAGCATGTGATTAGTGAATAATCCATCTCAAACTGCGAGGCTAAGGCCTCTCCCACTACAGATCCAGCAGCTTTCTTATTTTTCTTCTTCTGAGGACAATTTGTGGCATAATGTCCATGTTGGTGACAATGAAAAAACTTCACCTTGGACATGTCCTGCTTCTTGCCTTTCGCACCGGAATGAGAAGCTTTCTTTCTCTTCCCCTTCTTTTCTTTGGCAGCCAAAGTGAAATTTTCTTCATCAGATGCCTTTGATGAAGATCCGTCCCTGGTACTCCGCCTTATCTCCTCTTGCACAAGATCCAACCAAAGTCGCTCCCATCCTGGAAATTTCTCCTGACCATTGACAGAATCCTAATAGGCATGCCAACTCTTCGGAAGACCAAGGAGAACCAAGCTCACCAATTCCTCATCATCTAGATTCACCCCCACACTTCCCAGCTCATCCCTGCATTGGATGAACTTCGTGAGGTACTTGGGCATACTGTCGCCTTTCTCCATATTTATGTATCTGAGTTTATCCTTGAGCGCCAAATTCCTCTGGTCACTCTTGATTTGGAATAAATATGTCAACACTTTCCACATCAAGTATGGAGAATCTTTTCCATGCATGCTATATACAATGTGATTCTTCACGCCCTCCAACAGAATCCTTCGACATTTTTCCATCTTCTTTTTCCAAGCCTCAACTTGAGTAGTATCAATAGGCTTTGGGACCTCAACCTCTATGAACTCCTTCAGACCGTTATCATCTAATACCGCCTCCATTATATCCTTCCATGCAACATAATTCGAGCTGCCCTCAAGGGCATACTCCAGTCGCAATCCATTGAAAGACATTTTGACTTCGACACCAAGAAAACTGCTGCAAATTCGAATTCCAAATTATGCTGCAAATTCGAATTCCACCAGCTCAAAACTCAACCGCTTCCGATCTGTGAGAAAAAATTATTTCTAGCACAGAGATCGATTGTAGGGGAATTTACTGGATATATCACCTTTCGAATAAAGGATGGATCTAGAGGCTACCTGGCCCGCTTACAGACTCTGTCTACCGAAATAAATTGTAATCACTGTAATAGATCCGATGATCAATTCTCCCTCTGATACCATGTAGAAATTTGAATAATAGATGAATTATTCACCGAGATTATCCTGATTACACACTATTTAAGCTTCATGCATAATACATAACCTCTTCTACAATTGATCATCAATTTGAGGAAATTAGAAGCAGTCGCATGCGCACATTAAAACATAATCAAGCACACATATAACACAGTATGTAATGGGGAAAGCTTACAGCTGAAAACCCCCAACTATCTGTATATTATAATGATAGATAACATGTAAAAATACATAGCACAAAGCTCCTCACAGCTCTCAGCACTATCTCACATGCTACACACAAACTAGCACGGAAGATGAACAAGTCACAGGTTCAAATCTCCTCCACAAGTCTGCCTGCCTCTACTGTGCAATCCAAGATGAATAATGATGAGATCCAAGTTTGAATCCACCTGGCTTGTACTGCACAATCCTCATTGGAAATCTCAATCAATGTGTGTGCAAATCTCATGCACAGCCATAGTCACAACTGATAGTAGACTCACCCTTTCACCCACCTCTAACACTGGTCTCCACCGAACTGTCCATGCATTGCAGTTAACTGATGTGTTCTTTAGTTGATTTATGAGTTAATAATTAGTGAATTAATTAATAATTAATTCACACCACTCATCACTAGTGTATTTATTAGTTAGACTAAATACAACTAGTTCAACTAAGTTAAACCGAACACAACTCCACCAATTGTCTCATCAACTCCACCAAACTCTGCCACATGAGTTCTAACTGAAGTCAACCATGAAATAGCTCAACTAACCCTTAGGAAAATCATATTTCCTTCTTTCAGCTACATGTTCCACATCCAAGCATCAAACTGAAGTGCTCCAAGAGGATAAGATAATGTTTATAGTCCAAATATTATTAAGGGTTAATAATATTCGACTATTCTATTTTTAGCCCGACAGTCTAAAAATAGATTCCGCCCAATGTCTAAAAATAGAGGTCCATCTATTTTTACCAACTTGACCAATCATCCATAAATAGCATCCTGCAACTCATAGACAATGATCCATATGTCTAAAAATAGACTTTACGCCAAAAATAGCCTACGGGCCCACTTAGTGAAGGCGACTTATTTTCAATAAGCTCGATCATCTTGTTGCATTTTCAACAAAAATAAGCAGGCTACTGGATCTGCAGCTAGAGAGGCCTTAGCCTCGAAGTTTGAGCTATATTTTTTGCTGATCACATGCTTGGTCTCAAGTACGATGGGTTCAGTGTGGTTTCTTGACAGTGGTGTGTCTTTCCACATGACAGGAGACAAATATTTGTTTACTGATCTGGATGAGAAAGATCTTGGAGTGCACATTGAGATGGGAGATGATGGTAGATACAGTGTTACCGGTATCGGTACCATTTCCTTTGAGAGGGAGTCTAGTAAACCCTTCGTATCGAAGGAAGTGATGCATGTTCCAGGATTGAATGTTGGGAAACCAGCTCCCAAAAGAGAAGAAAAGAGATATCAACGCCTTAGAAATCAGCCACTTCGAGGGAGAAACCTCCAATACATTACATGAATGAACAATTCTTGGATGATACAATTTAAAAAACCTCATTTCTATATATAGGAGTCCATGGGGCCATAATTTAATCCTAGTGGGCCACAATGTAATCCTAGCCGACCTAACAATAATAATTTAAGGGCACAATAATAACAAAATGGGGGTTACAAGGGTACAATAATAACAATAAGGGGGTTACACTAACAATAATAAGGGACTATACTAGTGATATAGGGACCTAACATGCCCCTCTCCTTCAAAAAAGTGTTGTCCTCAACACTTGAGTAGCTCCGGGTGCTTCTGTATAAAATTCTCATCCTCCCATGTAGAATCTTCAGTGGGTAAGTTCTTCCACTTGATGAGATACTCTGAAATTGATCGATTTCGTAGCCGTCGAGTTCTTGTTTCCGTGACTGCTTCAGGTTCCAATATGATTTTTCCTTCCTCATCAAGTTCTGGCAATATTGTTTGAACTGGAAGATTTTCACCTATAACCTTCTTTAAGCATGAAACATGGAAAATTGGATGTACTCACGAAGAAGCAAGAAGCTCCAATTTGTATGCCATAGTACCAATCTTTTGCAACACCTTGTAAGGACCATAGTACTTTGGCGATAATTTATTATCCTTCTTAGCTTGCTTGAGGGACATTTGTTTATATGGTTGTAGCCGTAAAATACCCAATCTCCTACATCAAAACTTCTCTCGCTGCGATGTTGATCTGCCTGTTGTTTCATTCGATTTTGTGCCAAATTCAGGTTATCCTTTAAGAGTTGGAGAACTTCTTGCCGATGCTCGATGTGATATTCCACTGCTTGAACCTTCGAATTTTCTCTTAAATATGATGTGATGGATGGTGGATGATATCCATAAAGTGCCATAAATGGGGTCATTTTTGCTGCAGTATGGAAGGAAGTGTTATACCACCATTTAATGAGAGGTAACCACTTGACCCATTGTGTTTTTTTATTAGATACAAAACAACGAAGATATCCTTCCAAAAATTTATTTACTATCTCAGTTTGACCATCAGATGGAGGATGGTAAGATGAGCTATGAGCTAATTTAGTACCCAAACAAGAAAATAACTCCATCCAAAAATTTCCAGTAAAAATGGGATCTCTATCGCTCACAATAACCCTTGGGATTCCATGTAGCTTTTGAATTCTGTCCATAAATGTAGTAGCAACTGCACTTGCTTTAAATGGATGAGATAATGCAAAAAAGTATGCATACTTGGTAAGTCTATCAACTACCACCATGATGACATTATTTCCTTCGGACTTAGGTAAACCTGTGATAAAATCCATTGAAATCTCCTCCCAACATTGACTTGGAATGGATAAAGGTTGTAGAAGTCTCGGGGTCTTAATTGTCTCAACTTTATTCTGCTGGAAAACCAAACATTCTGCCACAAACTTTTGAATATCAGATTTAAGGCCATCCCAAAAAAATTCTTTCTTCACCCCGTGGTAAGTTTTTAAAAATCTTGAGTGTCCTCCTAAAGGAGAAGTGTGCAATTCCAGAAGAATCTTTTGTTTTAGTTGGGAATTCTTACAAAGATATAAGCGATCTTTGTACCATAAGGAATCATTTTTTCCAACTAAATGTATCAGATGTACTAGGATCTTGCTGCAACTTTTGAATGAGTATCCATACATCTTTGTCCTTCTTCCATTCATCTCTTGCTTCAGTTATCCAATCTGGTTGGATAATAGAAATGGCACAAAGCAATGCTTCCACCTCTTCATTCTTTCTTGAGAGTGCATCCGCAACAACATTAAGCTTTCCTTTTTTGTAGATTATTTCAAAGTCATAACCCAACATCTTTGTGACCCATTTTTGCTGCTCTTCTGAAGATAGTCTTTGTTCCAAAAGTGTTTAAGACTATCATGATCAGTTTTTACCTTGAAGTGTCTTCCCATTAGGTAAGTTCGCCATTTCTTTAGTGCATGCAGTATTGCTAACATTTCCTTCTCATAAATAGGTTTTTGTAAATACTTTCCTTTGATTGGACGACTTTCAAAAGCAATGGGTCTTCCTTCCTGCATTAAAACAACACCAATTCCATTTCCTAAGGCATCACATTCCACAATAAATGTTTTTGTGAAGTTTGGCGTAGCTAAGATAGGCGCTAGGCACATTGCCTATTTAAGATGTTCAAAAGCCTTAGTTGCTTTAGGAGTCCATGAAAATGCATCTTTCTTCAATAATTTTGTTAGAGGTGCTGCTATTCTCCCATAATTCTTAACAAACTTGCGATAATACCTTGTTAACCCAAGAAATCCTCGCAACTACTTTATGGTTGTGGGGACTTTCCATTCCTTAATGGCTTTAATTTTGTTAGGGTCTACTTTAACACCCTCGTCAGATACAATATGACCTAGATATTCCACCTCTTGTACTCCAAAGAAACATTTGGATGTTTTTGCATATAATTGTTTCTCCTGCAATAGTTTGAGCACCCTGTCAACATGTTCAACATGATCCTTCGAAGACCTGCTATTGTGGAGGTAAATCCCCTCTGCGGATAGAGGCGATCCCTACTAGCCTAGATCGGGTCTAGCAACAATCATTCATGCTACAGTGGAGGTTCTTAATTGAAAATAAACCAACTAGCGATGAAGGCTTACCCGGAATCCAATGCTGTCGCTCGTAGAGAAAGTAGCGCTCCCATTCCTTAGCTCTGGCAGATCACAATCCTCACGATCTCCGTGATTGGACACCTGCACATGCAAGAAACAAAACAAATGCAAGCGTAAAATCCAGTGCATGCAACTATATGTCAGTTAGAGAAGACATAACTCATCATCATAATCAACAACAAGAGTGGAACCATAACCAATAGTCGCTTATCATTAATCAATCAAAGAAGGATACAACCATAGCCCTGACGTTGAATTCTCCTTCGGAGGGTTGCCAGCGGAACACGTCTCGAAAAATCCTGTTGGGGATGGGACAAACCTCTCTCTCCGGATGGCTTGACAATAATATCCTTGCTTGGATTTGGCCTTAGGGGAATGAATCGAGGCTCTTGCAGCATAAGGCTCTGATGGCTTTTGGGAACTTGGAGAATAGCTTGCAAATGAGATGAGCAAGCTTTTATAGATGGAGGAAGGGGAGTTGGGATCCCTATAATCATGGGATTGGCCCTATCCTCAAGGAATATTCCATGAGAGGTGGCCAACCACTTCCTCTACATGGAGATTCGGAGCCAAACCTCCCAACTCAAATTAGATACTAGTTCCTGGATCAGTTAGGACGAAGCTTCTGCCATTTATTTTTAAAAAACACTCCTTAAAATGGCTGGCGCGAGTGCGACTCTGGGACAGAGCTCCAATTGGCACGCCCTCTTTGAAGGATTTCCCCTATTGGCGCGGGTAATGAACTGGCTACCCGCGCCAATGCAAAAAGGGGTGTTTTTAGGGTTTTTCACAAGGAGTTGTCTTCAGGGCAATGAAAGCTCATGTTCAGAGGAATGTCATGAAAGTGTTTTCAAATCATGTTGCTACTCACAGGTCACGGAATGAGCCCTCCAATGTGCGAGATGGGGATTGCAGGGACGGTGACAAATTGCTGTGTAACAGATGCCCCCTAAAGCATGAGGCCTGAGAGAGAGAGAGGGGTGAAATGCTTTACGGAAATGTGTCCAACTGAAAACACCATCGTCGAAAAACCTGCGTAGAGAAGTACAACTGATATCTCAAATACATGATATATACATGGTATGGGCGTAACCATCCATAGCAAAGTATACAATAATCCATATCCAAGGTATGGACGCAGCCATCCATTGAGGATCGATAAATAGACTTAGGTATGGTCGCATCCATCGAATCAGTGAGTCATGTAACTAATCATAAGAATCCACAAAATCGTAGCCTGGATTATAAAAGATAGGAATCCAGGGTCTTGCGCTCCATCTCGACCCGAAAAAAGTACAAGTTCAAGCATGCGAATATGTGAGCTGAAGTCGAACATGCGAGAACATCACCTGATTACCAGCCAATGATGAAAGCTGTTAACAGACGCAAGAGGTACCACCAATAATGACAATGGTCCTCAAGGTACTATAGGTATAATCTACGGCATGTGAACAATGAGCTGACGTCGAACACCTGCAGAATCACTCGATCGGAGGCCAATGATGAAAACCTCACGTCGAATGCGAAGAACCTGCCATTCAGGCATGCAGGCCCCAAGGTACCAAAAGGGAGTCTCCAGATCAGCTTCCTGGATAATGAGCTGAAGTCGATAGGAAGTGACCTTCGATCGAAGGTGGGCCATAGTGTTTCCCACATCATCAATGCGAGACAGAGGAACATAATGCCTTTGTGAATCATGATCAGATGAGAATCAGAGGAAGGTTGGAATCTGCAAAGGTCAACTTCTCTTGATCATATGGCGGCACGACAGTGAGTTTGGAAGTATTTGACATCAACGAATCAGAGGTCATGGTGACGAGGTAAAGAGCAGATGAGAGGTCAAAAAGGATCACCCAAACCCATGGAGGCAAGTGAACAAACAAGATGAGATATCCCCAACCCGACACGAATGCAGACAAGTGCCATGTTCAAGAGCGACATACTACCGACACGACAATGATGTTGGTTCCATTTTTCCCCACCATTTCTGGCGAGTACCTCTTTATTTTTACACAAGCTTGAAGAGGATACCATATGCTTGTTATATAAGTCCATCCTAGTACTTTTAACGAGCCCTAGGAAGGAGCGACTCGAATAATGTCATTACGACTAAATTCGATGTCATCAGGGTTTAATGAGTCTGAAAAAGGAAGAACTCAGCGTCTTTTCATGTTTAGAGAGTCTAAAAAGACAGCAGAAAAGTAAACTCCCACGGTCCCTTTTCGTAAATAGTTCCTCAGATCCGAAAAGGTAGAAAACTATGTCTGAGAAAACCTCCTAGTCGCAATAGGCTAGGGTATTCCTTTTTCATAAATAATCTATCCCAGCCCTAAAAAGGGGTAAACATATACTGGGTAGATGTCGTTTCGTGGCCACTTTAACGAGATCGAAACGACAAGGGCCTCGGCGATCTTTTCATATTTAGAGAGTCAGAAAAGAGCTAAAAGATTACTCCAAAATGACTTTTTCGTGTATTTACCGAGTCCGAAAAAGTATAAAATACAACTCGTGTCACCGTTTAAGTCGCATAAAGACCTGTTGCTGCACAGAAAGGCAAGTGTAAAATACATTTTCGACAAAATGTATTAAAATATTAATAAAAAAATGACTTTTAAAACCTATTTAGATTTCAAAAAGTTATAAATAAGTCTCCAATGGTAAAAACAAAATTTACATTTACTATTTACCTCATTGGAGAGTAACAGTGGTCCATTTGGTGTGCAAAATTCTGATGGCGACTGCGACTGATCCGGGCTACTATTCAGTTCTGCGTTTGTTCTAGGTAATAGGCGCTTCCTTGAACTCCATTTTGATCCATTTTTTAAGAGATTTCCATTACGGATTAGACTTCTGTGGAAAAATTTGAAAATTTTAGGGCTCCGCCCATTGGCGCGGCTATAGGGCATGGACCCGCGCTAATGGCCTTTTACTTACAAAGGGGCTGCGCCAACGGCGGAACTCAATTTTCCGCTTTAAATTTCTGAATTGCAAGTGATTTAAATGAAATTCCAAGCATAACAGAGATCTAATCAAGGCTTTTTATCATGTTTATGTATGTTACTCAAGCATAATGGTTATCGAATGGAAGGAGAGGGAGCATGGGGAAGAGGATGAACTGGCCATGGAGAATGAGGCCTGTATGAATGCACTTAAGAATTGTGGACTCAAAAAGTTCTTCCTGACGCCCTGTTTGCGAGCTCAGCCAGAGCTACTACAATACTTGGTCAGTATATGGGACGAAAATGAGAAAGTATTTAAAATTCGAGACCAAGTGCTGGAACTTGAGGTTTCTGATGTATATTTCATAATCGGACTATCGCGCAGAGGTCCAGTGCCCATCTTGACAGGCAGTAGACCATCTGGTGAAAAGATGGAGCAGGTAATGGCGAGGGTGTGCCCAAGGGCACAGACCAGATCAGGAAGCGGGAAGGTGGATATCCACACTATCGAGGATCTAGCACCGAGAGTAGTGCTACACACCATCACACAAGCTGCAGGATCGCAAGCTCCACACGAGGCCACCAAGGCCCAACTCCTACTAGCCGATGAGTGTATGAGTCCAACACTATTTGATTGGGCTACTGCAGTGACAACAAACATAAAGAGGCAGCTTAGAAAGTGAAAGCAAGCCAAACTGAAATAGTTTGGCTACGGTTCCATTTTGGTATCGTTCATCCTGGAATGACTACCTATCTTCCAGGGCCAAGGGGCCATAGTTGCTAAGCCGATACCACGAGAGCTGAGGATGGCTCGCTGGGCAACACTCATGCCCAGGTCAGGAGGAGGCCAACAAATGTCCTAGAGGCCAGATTTTTTTGGATGGTTACGATGTCAGTTGATCGTGGTCGAGGATTGGCCCTATGTCGGGACCGATTTCACTAGAGACCCAGATCTCCCACTTCCAGAGGGGGATGACTGGGACGAGGAGTTGGGTATGACCTCTTTTTGATTTTCATGTTTTATGATTTTTTTTTGGGTAATACATGTCCGTTCTAACACCAATTTTATATGTATGTTGATGTCGGCCCAGAGAGACCTGCCGGTATGTCTCCTATTTCACGGAGAACTCAGCCCGCAGCTAACCCTCAGGCGGAGGGTGTCGAGGGGGGAGAGTTGATCCAGAACCTCGAGGGGATCGCCCGGGGGATTCCAGAATACACCCGACTGGCAGATGTCCTGATGGCGTATCAGAGACATACGGTGGGAGTGCCTAGTTGCCTCCACCGACTACTGAGACGCTTAGTGCGCACGGTAGCATGTTACCACGAGCACCATGCGGATTAGACACCTAGGGCTTCTTTCATGCATATTTTTTGAGAGACATGTCGTCTCCGGCTGTATTTAAGATGAACATGTATATTTTTTGATTTTATGTGATGCACACTATGTAAACATTCGAAATATATATATATATATTTCTGGATGGATCTTTCTACATGTGATGATGTTTTTATATGCCATGCAAATGCCTAATACAATGTTATCTAATGTATCAGTTGCATAAAAAACAACCCAATGAAAAATTTCACATAATGCATCAAATCACACATTTCATTTTTATGCAAGCTTAAAAGCACACATGGACACACATATGCAAACTATGCTTGAAAATAGGAAAACGGGTATGCCCCCCAGCATGGTGCCTCGATTCGAGGAACATGCCCCCCAAGCTTCAATCCATTGGAAATGGAGTGAAGGTTCAAAATGGAAGAGATTGATCTAAATCTAATCAAAACTAAAATTGAATAGGCTCGTGTTTCATTATTTGAACGAGGTTGACACACTAAAAGAACTCTCCTCATAGCAGCTTGTTTCATTTTTTTAAGATCTTGACACAAGAAAAAGAACCATGCTCCAACAGACAACTCATCATGATGAACAAGAAGTCATGGCTTCCAAGAGTTTCGCAACATCTTTGAAATCAAGACCCAATGCCCCCAACACACTATGCATGACGGCATCATCACTGAGTACAGGCACGGGGTAGGTAGCCACATAGTTGACCTGCGGTGGGGCAGATACAACGGGTGGATAAAAACCATGAGGGGATGATGAGGGGCCAGCTGCCACTTCAGGACCAAAGAACGAAAGCTGATCAATGGTCACGATCCGTCCTTCATGTGGAAAAAATGCCACATGAAAAAGGGATGAGACAAGCGCTCCCATGGCATAGGTGTAATCGTGCCCCAAGAGCAGATTAAAATCTAAGGGGCCTAGAACAACCATGACGTCCATATGGACGGTTTTACCTCCCAAAGTAACAGGGAACCTTGGAAGGATCCCCAACAGTTGACTCGTCCTTCTGTTAAAAGTCAACAAATTTTGCGTAACAGGTGCAAGCGGCTACGAACCAAAAGCTTGCCAGGTAGTTGAGGATAGAATACTAATAGAGGCACCTTCTTCTATAATGGTGCTGGGTACGACCAGACCAAAATCCTATACTGTGATCTCGAAAGGCACATAAGACGGAAGGCGGTATCCTGCAAATCGATTCCAATCAAAGGAAGTGACCAAGCTACTCGGAGGGGCTACCATCGAACCGAGAAGGTCTTCCCCTGATGTTACGATAGAAGAAGGAGCATCCTCCATAACCTCCACCTCGAAGGCGGGAGGGGTATCCTCTGGAGCCTCCATCGTGGGAGGCGAAGGAGCAGCTTCTTGAAATACAGGGACATGAGGATCTTTCTCCAAGTCCGAGGAATCTGAAGAGACAAGAAGAACATGGGGGGTGTGAGGTCCACTCTCAACGGAAAAGACCTGGTGCACCGTAGATGGGACCAGATCAACCAATCCCACAACCAATGGTTGGTTAGGGATGGATCCTTGAATTTGAATTTCTGAGGGAGCAGGATCGACCAAGGATGACTCTTGACCAATCGTAGGATCAGCTGGCAGAGGTCTCAAAGAAAGCTTTTTATAGCCAGCCAGGAGGCATGGTGTAGAAACAATTGCGTTGTCCAAGACTCTTTTGGCTTCATCCATATATGGACAAAGGTGAATGGCATGGTGCCCTTCACACAACTTACAGGGATTGGTGAGCTTACCCTGTTTCTTAGGAGTCTTACCAGTACCAGTTAAGGATGTGCCCCCAACCTGACTCTCAGAATTCAATGGCAATGGTGGGCGACTGTTGGACCATACTTCGAGCACCTTGGGAATGCCAGGGCAGTCTCGAAGAAAATGGTCTCCCATGCACAAGATGCAAGGGAATTTGAATTTTCATGGAGGGTTGAGAGGTTTATCAATAGGAGGTGTTTTAGAAGAAGTGGCTGCACTTTTAGCCTATCGCTTATCAGACTTCTTCTTCTTAGCCACCTAGTTACTCGAATCCAGACTTTCACCAGGCGAAGTAGAAGAGGAGGACGTAGAAACATGAGAAGAAGAGGAGAGGTCCACCTTGGAATCAACATGATGTTGTTCAGATAGAGGAACTGATTGAACATTAGCTGAGACATTCGGGACCACAGAGGTTGAAAACAACCAAACATGCAACCCAACAGTTGACCCAGGAAGGGACAACGTCGCCATATAAGGAGCACCAACATTTCCAAAAGGAGGAAAAGGACTAGGATTCCCATCGGAGGGGATTCCTTGGTTGGTGAACTCTGGAAAAGTTGCCATCAATAACTCAAAACCACACACGGGGTAAAAACCAAGGCACACAATCAAACGGCCAACAAGCAAAATCTAACAGGGCGTGTGATCGCGGGTGATTTATTTTACCACATTGAAACTTAGAAACTTCACCATTTCATGTTTTAAGAGTCGAGAAATGGATGAAAGGTGACTCTATCTTTTTCAGTTTTGAAGCAAGCGTGAAAGGACAAGCGCTTGGTGATCCTTTCAAATTTAAAGAGTCAGAAAAGATCAAATGACTACTCAGGAATACTAGGCAAAGGGTGTACCAAATAACCATGAACTACAATATACACCTTGGTTTCAAAATGAAAGAGAAATCAACCAAGTACTTAACGTACATGCAGGCAATCTTCCTGAATGCTTTGTCCGGTGTATCACGGGTATAGGGCAGCAGACTCGGCTTCCTATGGATAAAGGATAGAAACCTAGTGGGGTCTCCCTTTATATACTCGATGGTACGGGGAGCACAAGTCCATACTAGTGCTGTCTAAAGCCAAGAGGCGAATGACAACTACTAGGTTTTAAGACGCCGGAACACGTCTCTAGCCTAGACCTCTAAATGTGTTTCATTAAATTTCAATGCTGCCTTAGTGTAAATTGAGTAAATTTTAATGTTTATCTTCAATTACGTTTCAGTTTTCAGGCCCTAGCGAATGTAATGTCTCAAAATCTCCTAAATGCAAACTACATGCCACAGTATATCATTTCAATCGATGAAGGCTAGTTACAAGAGAGTTGAGAGCTTTTCGCACAAACAAAATGATCAGAAAACAACCAGTATAGTCTCTAATGCAGCTAATGGAAACCAAAAAAACTTTTCTCTCAAAGTCACTAATCAATAATGACACCAAAAAGATTTTAATTTGCACTAGCTAGTCAAAAGCAAAAGAGATTTTTTGTATTTTCAATGTTTAATAGCAACGTGCACTAAACAAAATGAAAACTAATGAAGAGAAATTTGAGATGTGATGAGGAAAGCGCAAAACACACAATTCACTCAACGCAAAAACACAATCAGATCTCCAAATTGACAAAACAGTCCCTCAAAAACAAGAGAATCCCAAAGACTCAATTGGACCATGTAATCTAGGCCCAAAACGATACAAAGCGCAATTCGAATGAAGAAGAGAAAAAACACTCAAATAACGCAATAAAGTGATAAACAATCGCCAAACAAACGTAAAGAAGCAATCACAAGGTCAACTGAACCAATAGAAACCCAAAACTCTCAAGGGAGGCTCGATACACAAGAGCACCTAGATGCCCTAGAGCTAGAAAGTGAAATCGATGGAAACGGGCAAACAACCAAAGGATGAAGGTCACAGCCAGTCAAACAAGGCTCCAAAACACTCAATCAAGCGAAAAAACAAGGCCAAAATCACAGATCAGTCTCAGAAAGCTCAAAAAACATAAAACCCTAATACCTCACAGGATTGGCGTGACTGTGAGGCTGAAATTAGTGCCAGAATGGAATTGGCGCGGGTGATACACAAGCAACCTGCGCCAATGGGCGCGATTGTCAAGCTGAAAAGCGCACCAGTCGAGTTAACTATGGAAAAAAAAAAAAAAGGCAGTCCAACAAGCAGACCAATGATGATCAAGCTAACAAAAATCCAAAATCACAAAAAGAGCCAACCAAAAGAGCCGAACAAGCAAGCAGAATCGAGAAACAACCGAAAAGACAAGACAACACTCCAAGTGTTCAGTTCATAAACTAAACCGGAGATTGACTGAAGCAGCGTTGATCTACTTCGCTAATGTAGAGCAAAAGCATTTCGAAGGCTATCTGGCTAACTTCAAGCTCTATCTGTAGCTTACAAAGCAGAACAACAACAAGCCAACGATCCCTAGCGGAGTCGCCAATTTGTTGTGGAGGTAAATACCCTCTTCGGACAGAGGCGATCCCTACTAGCCCAGATCGGGTCTAGCAACAATCGTTCACGCTACAGTGCAGGTTCCTAATTGCAAATAAACCAACTAGTGATGAAGGCTTACCCGGAATCCAACACTGTCGCTTGTAGAGAAAGTAGCACTCCCATTCCTTAGCTTTGGCAAATCACAATCCTCATGATCTCCGTGATCGGACACCTGCACACGCAAGAAACAAAAAAAACGCAAGCATAAAATCCAGTGCATGCAACTATATGTCAGTTAGAGAAGACATAACTCATCATCATAATCAACAAGAAGAGTGGAACCATAACCAATAGTCGCTTATCATTAATCAATCAAAGAAGAATACAACCATAGCCCTGACGCTGAATTCTCCTTCGGAGGGTCGCCAGCAGAACATGTCTTGAAAAAGCCTGTCGGGGATGGGAAAAACCTCTCTCTCCGGATGTCTCGACAATAATCTCCTTGCTTGGATTTGGCCTTAAGGGAATGAATCAAGGCTCTTGCAGCATAAGGCTCTGATGGCTCTTGGGAACTTGGAGACTAGCTTGCAAATGAGATGAGCAAGCTTTTATAGATGGAGGAAGGGGAGTTGGGATCCCTATAAGCATGGGATTGGCCATATCCTCAAGGAATCTTCCATGAGAGGTGGAAAACCACTTCCTCTACATGGAGATCCGGAGCCAAACTTCCCAACTCAAATTAGATACCAGTTCCTGGATCAGTTAGGACAAAAATTCTTCCATTTATTTTTAAAAAACACTCCTTAAAATGGCTGGCGCGAGTGCGACTCTGGGACAGAGCGCCAATTGGCGTGCCCTCTTTGAAGGATTTCCCCTATTGGTGTGGGTAATGAACTGGCTACCCGTGCCAATGCAAAAAGGGGTGTTTTTAGGGTTTTTCACAAGGAGTTGTCTTCAGGGCAATGAAAGCCCATGTTCAGAGGAATGTCATGAAAGTGTTTTCAAGTCATGTTGCTGCTCACAGGTCACGAAATGAGCCCTCCAATGTGCGGGATGGGGATTGCAGGGACGGTGACAAATTGCTGTGTAACACCTGCTGTAGATTAGTATATCATCAAAAAATACTAGCACAAATTTTCTAAGGAAGGGTTTGAAAATGGAATTCATCAACCCTTGAAATGTAGAAGGTGCATTGGTAAGGCCAAAAGGCATGACCAAAAATTCATAATGACCCTCATGAGTTTGAAATGTTGTTTTTGGAATATATTTAGTCTTCATTCTAATTTGATGATATCCTGAATGAAGATCCAACTTGGTAAAATAAATTGCTCCATGTAATTCATCCAATAATTCATCAATCACAGGAATGGGAAATTTATCTTTAATGGTAAGCTTATTGAGCTCCCTATAATCCAGACACATGCACCATGATCCATCCTTCTTGTGTACCAATACTACAGGAGCAGAGAAAGAACTTTGACTAGGTTGAATTATACCCGCCTCTAACATTTCTGCAATCATACATTCAATTTTTCTCTTTTGGAAGTAAGGATATCTATAAGGCCTGATGTTTGGAGGAACACTTCCTGGAATCAAATGAATAGCATGATCATGATCACGAATAGGTGGGAGTCCTTTGGGAGTTTCAACACCTTGGAATGATTGTCCAAGACTTGTTGGAGATCTGCAGAAATAGATGATTTTGATGTTGGAACTTCTAGTGAGCATAATTGTGCAATTACGCCTCGCTGTTCTTTATTTATAAGCTTTGTCATGACATTAGAGCTTATTATCCTTCCTGGCTTCCCCGCAATACCCCGTAATTCGACTTCCTTTCCTTCTGAAAAAAATTTCAAGAAAAGTTCTTGAAAATTAAAAGCTACCGTCCTCAAAGATTGTAACCATTGTACTCCTAGTACAACATCAGCACCTCCCATAGGAATGGAAAGCATTGGACTAGTCAATACATATTCCCCCATGGTTAGCTTGATATTATGGCATTTTCCAGAGCAATTTATAGTTCCTCTATTTGCAACCATCACTTGAAATTCTGGTGCTGGGTATAGGAAACAATTTAATTCCTTGGCTACCTTACAATGAATAAAATTATGGGTGCTACCTGAATCAATCAACACTACTACCTTTTCTTCTTGATTTGTCCTTGTATCTTGAGAGTTTGAGGAGTGGTAATTCCTGCCAGTGCATTACACGATATGGTCGGATTCATTTCTTCCTCTTCTAGGGTTGGTTCCTGGTGTATATCCTCTTCTTGTTCATTTTCTTCTTCCTCTTCACAATCTATGTAAAATAATTTCTTCTCAGCACACTTATGATCTTTAGTGTATTTGCTATCACAACTGTAGCAAAGCCCTTTTGCTCTTTTTTCTTCCAATTTTTGTGGTGTCAACCTTGTAGGTTGTGGAAATCTAGGCGTAGCGACACTTCCTTCTTTATAGAATTGAGTGGTAGGCTTCCTTGTCGCCATAATTTTACATTCAACTTTTCTTTCCAACCTAAATGCCTTCTCCAATGAATCAGGTTCCAAAACATGAACTTCATGTTGGATGTTATCCTTTAGAGTGCCTATGAAAAGATCAATCCTGTGTTCCTTTGGATTATCAGTTACCCTTATATTCAATTTTTGGAAGTCCTCAATGTGCTGCCCCACTAAACCCTTTTGTTTGAGATTTATCAATTGGCTAAAGAAGGTGTTGCTCTTTGTATCCTCATAATGTGCTATCATTTCCTCCGTAAAAATTGACCAAGTGACAATTTTTTTACGGGAGTAAAGCCATCGATACCATACAAATGTATTTTGTTCTAAATGTAAAGTTGCAATGCGTACCTTTTGTGTGTTTTTCACGTTATGGAGATCAAAATATTGCTCCATCTGTAGTATCCATGTTACAGGATCTTTTCCATCAAACTTCCTCATATCCATATTTGGAATATGGTGGTTCTTCCCGCCAACATTAGAGTTTATGAAATCACGATTAACGTTTATTTTTTTCTCATCATGAGGTTCTTCTATTATCTTTTCACCATTAGGAAACATTTCTTGTATCAACTTTGTCAAACCTTCCATGTCTGCTTTTAGAACATTCTTCATGTTTTCCATTTTCTCATCGATCTTAGCTTCCATGTCATCCATCTTAGATTCCATGCCAGCCTCCATGCCATCAATCTTAGCTTCCACACCTTTCTTCAAAACTTCCATGTCATTTTTTGTTGCTCTTTGCGAGAGTGAAATTTGTTGCACTTGCTCTTGTAATTTTGATATGTAATGTTGCCATTCTTCGTCTTCATGAGTCATAGTAGAGCTTTCCAAAGGATTAATGGGTGTTGAATTATTTTTAGGGGCCATTTTATAATGAAATACTGATATCTATTCTACAGTATGCCCTTGCAATCAATTCAACTTGATTCTTCAAACAAGACTTTTGCAATTTGGAAAAAAAATACACACCTTTTACTTGCTTTTGAGGAGCTCGATATTGAAATTGTATTATCTCTATGATTGCAGCTCTTAAATATCTAAAATTCAGCACTGAAGTAGCCCTCTAAATTCTCTTTTGAATTCCATAGGTCTGACTTGATTTGGATTCTCCAAGACAAAGTTATGTCCAATCTCCCACAATGACCTAATTATGGACTGGTTCAGTATAGCAAACTTGTATGACTTGCCACGTGTCACTGTTTCCTCCTTCGCTTCTGAAATTGATAGCCAAGAAACTAAAGTCTGTGTGATTGTAACCACTTTTTACGACACTCAAATCTGATGCTCAGAGAGAGATTTATTGAACTTTTCCCACGATCACCTTTTTGAGATGAAATTCGGGATCCTGAAAAAGCACTACATTCCATAGCTCATATCTCCAAAAATATTGCGAATCAAGCTCTGAAATTTTTTAAAATTTTCCTTAGGATTTTAGCTTCACACCATAAAAATTTTATATTTTGAACCTCAGTAGAAAAAAATTTATAGCGCAAATGCCACGATGACCTATTTAGGAGCCTGAAAAAAGACCAAATTCCATAGATCATATCTCCGAAAATATTGTGAACCAAGATCTGAAATTTTTAGAAAATATTCCTCAGGATTTCAGCTTCGTACCCTAAAAATTTTAGCTTCTGAAACTTTGTAGAAAAAAATTTATAGCGAAAATGTCACGATGACCTGTTTGGAGCAGCGAAATCCTAGAATCCAAAGCTCTGATACCAAATGTTGGGAAAACAGCTCCAAAAAGAGAAGAAAAGAGATATCAACGCCTTAGAAATAAGCCACGAGGGGGAAACCTACAATACATTACATGAATGAACAATTCTTGGATGATACAATTTACAAAACCTCCTTTCTATATATAGGAGTCCATGGGGCCACAATGTAATCCTAGCCGACCTAACAATAATAATTTAAGGGCACAATAATAACAAAATGGGGGTTACAAGGGTACAATAATAACAATAAGGGGTTTACAATAACAATAATAAGGGACTATACTAGTGATATAGGGACCTAACATTGAAGAAGAATCTTATCTCTGTGGCAATGTTGGAAGACAAGGGATATGATGTTGTCTTTAGCGAGGGAAAGGATTTATTGCGCAGTAAGGAAACTGGCGAAACTCAGAGGACAGGGGTTTGAGTTAAAAACCTTTATCAGTTGCAGGTAGATGGCTACGCAGCAATGGTAGGCAAGGCAGAAGGAGTGGTGAGCTGGGATGAGGGCGAGCTATGGCACAAGAGATTGGGCCATCTTCACCATGGTGCTTTGAAAATTTTGCAGCAGATTTCTACCAAGCTTCCCAAAGGTACACTTGCGTAGTCAGATTATTGCAAGTGATGTACTTTGGGAAAATTTGTGAAAGCCACCTTTCACAAGAAGGATAGTCGCGCCACGACGATCCTTGAGAGAATTCACACAGATGTGTGTGGACCTTTCTCAGTAGCTTTGACAACATAGCACAGGTACTATGTGATATTTGTTGATGATTTTTCTCGGAAGTGCTGGATGTTCTTCATGCAGGTGAAGGGTCATAGGAGCGACAATGGTGGTGAATTCATCTTTGGCGAATTCAAGGACTTTTGCAGCGTAGAAGGAATTAGAAGAGAGCTCATAGCGCCTCATAACCCACAGAAGAATGGGGTCACTGAGAGGAAGAACAGAATGATTGTGGGTGCTGCATGGGCGATGTTGCATGATCAGGGCCTTCCCATACACTTGTGGGCTGAGGCATGCAATACTGCGATCTATGTGAAAAACCGTTGTCCTCATAGGATACTTGGCATGAGTACACCCGAGGAGGCGTTTTCTGGTAAGAAGCCTGATATTTCTCATTTGAGGATTTTTGGTTCACCTTTTTACATTCATGTGACGAAGGATGCCAAGAAGAAGCTAGAGCCGACTGTAGAGGTTTGGATATTTGTGGGGTACACTGATACTCCCCACAACTATCGTGTGTATTTTCCAGACAATCGAAATACTGTTGTGCGATGGGATATCAAATTTCATGAGGAGAAAGCCATGAAGTGTTTGCTTGAGAGGGAGCCACACTTGCATGTAGATGAGTTGCTTACAGGGGTTCCTAAGGATGAGCCCTCAAGATGTGGATCAACCACATATTCACGGGAGTGGAAGAAACCACTCATGTGAAGGCTAACCATCGAGGGCTGGCGACACTGGCGTGGCCGAGCGACTGTCTGATGCAGAGAAGAGCCGAGAGATACCTACACGTGTCAGCACGGGATAGTCATCCATCCAGACATCCTGATACATGGCTCTTATGAGCAAGTGTATCATGACAGAGCCATCCTCTTTCGAGGAAGCTCTGGAGGATCCCGCATGGGTAGATGCCATGGTGGAAGAGTATGATTCGATTGTCAGAAACAGTGCATGGGAGATTGTCCCAAGGCCGGAAGGGAAATCAGTGGTAGGTTCGAGATGGATCTATAAAGTGAAGCAAGCAGCTGACGGGAGTGTGGAGAAGGGCCAAGCATGATTGTCTCCAGTTATAAGATGATGTGACTGACGATGATAGTCCCACCAGCTGCAAGGCATTCTTCCCATGGACATTTTGCCTCCTCTAAGAAATGACGCATATCATCATGGATGGAAGACTACCTCACTGAGTGATTGAGGAGAGTATACAGAGTGTCCAAGAAGGCCGAGATTTCATTAATGTCTGACAAATGCAGGTCAAAAGAGATTAGAGCAATGAAACAAGCACCTCGTGCTTGGTACACACGGATAGACAGTTATTTCACCGGACTTGGATTCTCCAAGAGTAAGGTGGATCCGAACCTATACCAGAATGTGGTGTAGGGTAAGTTGCTGATCATTATACTTTATGTAGATGGTTTGATTTTGACAGGTGATGAACTGTTGATACAATCATGCAAGGCTGATCTTGCAAAGGAGTTTGAGATGAAGGACTTGGGCCTCCTTCATTATTTCTTGGGATTGGAAATTTGGCAGTGCAGTGATGGACTGTTTATGTCTCAAAGCAAGTATGCCTGGGAGATACTGGAGAAATTCAACATGCATGGCTGCAAGCCTATCGACACTCCTCTTCCTGGTGGATGGAGGAAAGAGGATGCTACATCGGCAGAAGTAGTGGATGCCATTGTTTACCGATAGTTGGTGGGGTCGCTTATGTATCTAGTCAATACACGACCTGACATATGCTATGCTATTAACCAGCTTTCATAAGCTATGGTTAAGCCTACCAAGCTCTTTTGGAAGGCAGGCAAGCATGTATTGAGATATCTCAGAGGCACATCGGGATATCGATTATGGTATAAACAGTCAAATGAGGTGATGATGCGTGGCTTCACGGATGCAGATTGGGCAGGGAGCCCAATGGATAGAAAGAGCACATCTGGAGGGATTTTCGGTATCGAGTCGATAGTAGTTTCTTGGTACAACAGGAAGCAGAGATCCATGGCACTTATTTTAGCAGAGGCCAAGTATATGGTAGCGAGTTTGGTTGCATGCGAGGCTATATGGATGAGGAAGATCCTGGTCAGGTTGTTCGGCTCACACTTAGATCCTACTATGATATATTGTGATAATCAGAGTTGCATCAAACTCTCTTTTAATCCAGTAATTCATGATAGATCTAAACACATTGACATATGGTATCATCATAACAAAGATTGTTTGCAGTGGAAGATCATGTTACTTTCATACATTCCCACGGAGGACCAAGAGAAAATTTGAATACCACAGGGGCAGGATAGGGGTGGCAGATAATCCTTATCTTGTTGAGAGGGAGTGTTGAGATTGCAACAAGATGATGAGCTTAGTGGAAAGAAGTTGCCTTCACTAAGTGGGCCCGTAGGCTATTTTTGGTGCAAGTCTATTTTTAGACTATGTCTATTTTTAGACATGTCAATCATATTCTATGAGTTGTAGGATGCTATTTGTGGATGGTTGGCCAAGTTGGAAAAATATATGGATTTCTATTTTTAGACATATTGGGCGGAATCTATTTTTATATTGCCGGTCTAAAAATAGATATGTCGAATATTATTTGCTCTTAATAATATTTGGACTATAAACATTATCTTATTCTCTTGGAGCACTTCAGTTAAGTGCACAGATGTGGCACAAGAGTTGACAAAAGGAATTACACTATTCCTAAGGGTTAAGTGGAGCTATTGCATGGATACTTCAGTTAGAACTCATGTGACAGAGTTTGGTAGAGTTATTGAGGTAGTTGGTGGAGTTGCGTTCAGTTTAACTGAGTTAAACATAGTTGAGCTAGTTGTATCTAGTCTAACTGATTGATACACTAGTGAGAGTGGTGTGAATTAAATTATTAATTAATTCACTAATTATTAACTCATTAATCAACTAAAGAATACATCAGTTAACTGCAGTGCATGGACAGTTTTAGTGGAGACCAGTGAAGAGGTAGGTGAAAGAGTAGTGTGACTATCAATTGTGAGAATAGTGTTGCATGATTTTCAACACATAGTGGTTGGAGATGCCAATGAGGATTGCGTGAGCAAGGTTGGACCAATTCGAGTTCAATCAGAGCCATTCTTTAGCAATTATTGCATAGTAGAGGCATGCTATCAGGTGGCAGAGATTGGAGCATGTGATTTGCTAGATCGGACTTGTTTAGTGTGTAGCAATTAGAGATTATACTAAGAGCTTGTGAGGATCTTTGTATAATGATTGTTACATGATATCTATGAAATATAATATACATATAGTTGGGGGTTTTCAGCTTTAATATTTCTCACAAAATACTGTGTTCATATGTGTGAATGTTTATGGTTTTAATGTGCGCATGCAACTGTTTTTATTTCCGCAATTCATGATCAATGGTAGAATAGATTCTGTATTGTGCATGAAGTCAAATAGTGTGTGATCAAGAGAATCTCAAATATAACATATCATTTATATAAATTTCTACAACAATTACTTCCAAAACTCATGGTTGAGTCAAATTTTAAAGCCTTAGATATGAATATGGTTGATGTTTTAGAAGAACAAGAAGAATGCACAACTCCCCATGTTGAAGAATAATTTCTAAATTTATCTTCGTATGTGTTGGGGTTCCCATGTTTTGGCCAAGTTGACAGAGACCAAAATATGAGACAACATAGAACCACTTTGGGACCTTAGGATCTAGCCCTCCTAGGTCCAGAGAGGGATCTCTCTATGGTAGTCAAAGGTTTATGTCTTTGAAGCTCGGGTGTTATAATTTTAGGCTAGTTATAGGCTCAAAGTTGTTTGTTTGATTGTTTAGGTTTGGTTGGAGGGAATCAGGGAAAGAAGGACCAATAAAAGACAAGGATGAGAAAAGAAGAAGCTTAGGTAGAAACAGATAACTCAGAGAACATCAAAGCCATTGGGCTATGGAGTCAAGAAAGGATTTATTTGTAATCAATGTGCAAGCTTTCTTTTGGGCTAGTCATCTAGAGAATTTGGATCTTAAAGGATGATTGGTGGAATGGGACATTAAGGATAGAAAATGAAAACAGGAGAACCAACCAACTCTGTCTATAGATCAGGCCAGAGGTCATTTAACTCCAGGCCTACTTGGAAAAAATTAGAGGCAAAACAAGGGATCTTGGAAAGGTTTAATTGGGATGGAAAGCTCCTAGTGAGGTAGATATAGGATTCTGGACCTCCCAAGTTCTCAACACATTTAGCTAAATCCTAACTAGAACATCTAAATATTGATTCCATTAACTCATACATCAGAGAGCAGGAAATGACATCCACTACACTGGTTAAATCAATTGAAATCAACATTCAGATACACATATGAGCAGAAAACATTGAGGTAGGGAGAGCAAGAAACATAGGGCACCTATCGAGGGTGAATCCTATATTATACTTCTGTTGCCTACCAGCAAAAATGAAATGAAATGGAACATAACATAAGAGCAAGTCAATCACAACTACAGAGAAAGAGGAAACATCACCAACTTCTTTAGATCAAGATCCAAAGAAGCATGCCTGTCATATTAAAAACAACGCCAATCAGGTACATCATAGCCCATAGCTTGAACATTCAGTCTGAATACATCTAATCTCAGTCTATCTTACAATATACACAGAAAACTTGTCTCAAATAGGAACAATTCTCGCGTTCCACTGATTTCTCATCAACAACCATTACAATGTTTCCTTCTATGCTTTATAGCAAAGGATGCACCTAAGACCGACTGAAGGAGTAGGTGAAAATTAAATGTATCATTAAACATAACAATGAATGCAGGGCTGAAACCCATCCTGCTTGACCTACTGTATATTTAATCTCTGTCACCTTCTTTGTGAGAGAATCATCTGCTCTAGATTTGATCTTGACATATTTTGGCTGAAGTACTCCTGGTGATTTTAACAAAAATGAAGTAAACTGCTAGGAAGGTCTGTCTCATAAATGTCTGACTGTTTTGAGGTCTGTTGTCTGGTGGAAAACACTTCAGGGACATGGTGCATAATAAAGCCGTATGGGCACCATGTACTTGATGAAGAACAAACATTCTGCCGATGAAAAACCCATATATTACGTTTTTCCTATGCTTGGAATCCTGTAGTCGATCCTCGGCGCCTGTAATGTGCTGCTTTGCCTTCCAAACTTCGGATTAAAAGCGCAAGATCTTCATAAGCCCACTTTAACCTTATTTTTTCTTCTGTACTGAAACATTCAGCCACTTCATTTGCTTCTGACAGGGTAGCTTGGGTTTTAATGGTGATGGGAGATTCTCAGAGTTCGAAATCTGTTTTTTCCTTCATTTAAATCCCGTCAGCAGCTTTCTTTGAAAATTTTATGGCAGCACTGGCCCTCGGATTTAATTCTACCTGCAAACTTCTCCATTAATATCGTACGATCGAAACACGGAGGCTTTCACCTCTAGCAACCCTTCAAAACAACAACTGTGAAGAAATCCATGTACGTGGATGATGGAGGAGGCGAGGACACACTATGGACCTGGAAAATAGCCATGCAGATGGAGAACTGAGGAGAAATCGCGAAAAATGGTGACAGAATGCTCTGGTGGATGAATAATGAAACACGGCGCGAATACACGTAATAGATGAATGAAAACATTAAAAAAAACACGACAAAACCAAATATATAGTGACGGAGACGGAGAAAGTATGGGGCGTACACGTGGCAATGACGTGGCGAGACGGGGTGAGGCGGGAGACCGTGGACTGGTCAACAATGCATGGATAGATCTGGACCATCAGATATCCAGAGAGATCGACAGAAGAATGTGGCACACAGTGGGCCATGGGGGCGAGGGATGGCAGGTTAAGTAGTGTGCAGCTTCGATGAATTACGACCGTAGGATGAAGTGCTCGAGATCGGACGGTGATTGTGAATTCCGCTACCCAGCTTTCGTCTGAAGATTAATGCGCAAAATGGCAGTTTTCAAAATAGTGCACTCGGACACGCGTCACCCAACGTATGGAATCGCTGGGTCTGCAAGAAATACCACCGGCTATGGATGGGTGGTGCGGAAAAAAACCACCGGTCTTCTGAAACTGCGCAGGCGGGGTGGGGACCACTACTTCGGGTGAGCACCGCGCCGTTGGATCTGGTGCTAACGGACAACGGAGATTCATCGATCAAACCAAATATATTAAAGCCCCCGAATGCGCGTTTGCAAAGGTTTTTTGATGATTTTTCACGCGGAGAAAGCTTTGGAGGGCTAAGCGCCTAGTGGATTTGGCATTGGTCACAGTGCCGGGTCTTATGGGGAAAGAAAAAGGGCGTGGGCTATCAGAAGAAGGGCTAGGCCTGTCATATAGTCGGAAAGTGGGTTTTTAAACCCTTTAGTGCATTCCAAGGCCTAAGGAGGGTAACGATAAAGGGGTGAAATGGAAATTTGGAGAAATAAAGAGGTGATGGTGGGGTTGAGGTAGGATTTTAGGGGAATTTTAAGGAGATAATGGGGAGATTAAAGGAGAATTTTGACAAAGGGAAAACAGAGGTTGGGATGGGGAAATTTGCAGGATATAGGGGTAAAAATGGGCCTTTTGAGGAATGGATCAGCAGAGGGACTACATTTTAGGCACAACACACAGAGACTCCAAGGAAGATGAATTTTCAGGGGAAAGGCATTCCTTGGAGGCTCCAGAGCAAACTAGCCCCCAGCTTGCTTGCCAAGAATTTCATAGGGGGGCTAACAGTGGCTCCACGTGGGGATGGCTGCTCCTTGGAGGAGTCAAGAAACCAAAGATGATCTTTGGAGTAGGCCAGATGCCTGCTGTCATAAGCCATATTTCTTCTTCAATTTTAGCTGCCACAGTGTGATATAAACATCAGCAAAAACATTTCCCAACCAATCTACCTACCCGAACTACAATCCTAGCGTTTTCCCTTGGGTGCATTTTAGCTGGCAGACCCTTTACATTTATTTGCAAAACAAAAACAAACCTATTCTAAATCTACCCTTATTGCTCCATGACGCCAGATTAGACTGTTGACCTCATCTATTTCTCTACCTAATCTACTACCTGTTGGGATTAAACTGTCCAACAGGTTTCTTCACCTACATTCTAAGACAGGAAATTTAAACACAGCCAAGTCAGGATTAGACTGTCTGACTTGCTGGACAGAAACTTGTAGAAAACAAAACTGTGAAGGCATGGAATCCTACAATTGTGAAACATCCTTCTTTCTTTCTTGTGACTCAGGTTTTGAGCATATTTGAGTCACCTCTTTCCTTTGTTTCAGCTCTGGTTTTGGGCATATTAGAGCTGATTCTTCTTTTCACTGCTGGTCCAGATTTTGAGCATATTAGGATCAACTATTCTGCTTCCTTTTGGCTCAGATTTTGATCAGGCTTGAGCCATGCTTTTTACTTCAGAGGTTCATGTTTTGAGCATATCTGAACCTCTCTTTTCATTCTGTTTTTTGGAACATTTCTCTTTTTTTGAAAATGAAAACTTGCAATGGTATGTACAATGGAGATGAAACTGGAAATGGAAAATCAATAGAAGTAATGTTTGAGCATCCTGCCATTGACAGGACCCCCAAACAATTCTGTGCCATCAAGTTCTTGCAGAAAAAACGCATTAGGACCCACAGTGGCTTGTATGATATATGGACCTTTCCACAGACTGTCAAATTTGCCATGTTTACCTTTTTCCTCTCTTTTTGAGTCCCATTTCAGAACCTTGTCACCAATTTTGAAATCTGAAGCTTTGGTTCTTTTGTCAAACTGCCTTTTGATGCTTTCTTGAATTTTGACAGTTCTGCTATAAACCTGCTCTCTCGTTTGCTGAAGAGGGATTGTTTCGTTAATTCTCCTTATCATGCTGTCCTCTTCTGATTGGATCTCCTGAACAAGCTTGATTACTGGAACTCCAAGACTAGTAGGAAACACTGCTTTAGTACCATAAACCAGCTGAAAGGGTCACATGCCAATATATTTCTTTGTAGTGAGCCTGTCTGCCCACAAGGCATGTATCAACTTTTTATGCCATGATATTTTGTTCTCTTCCAGTAGCTTCTTAATGATTGTAACCAGGCTTTTATTAGATGATTCATCTAGGCCATTACCCTGGGAGTAATAGGCAGTTGAATGTCCAAGTGCTATTATGTACCTGTGACAGAAATCAACCATTCTTTTGATCCGAAAGCAGCAACATTGTCAGTGATTATTTTCCTTGGACAACCAAAAAGAGATAAGATGAAGTCTTCTAGGAACCTAATAATGACAGAATCAGTGGCATTCCTAGTGGGTATGGTTTCTATCCATTTAGTAAAGTAATCTGTAGCAGTTAGGATCCATTTATGTTGTCCACAGGAGGCAGGATGAATTTCTCCTATAAATTCTAGGCCCCATTGCATGAAAGGACCTTCTATGGTGATCGGTTGCAAAGGGAGGGGAAGGAGCTTTCTTTTGTCCTCAAAGATTTGACATTTATGACAGGCAAGTATCATTTTATGAAAATCACTGAAGAGGGTAGGCCAGTAGTAACTAGCCCTGAGTATCTTATTTGCAGTGGTTTTCCAACTCAGGTGGCCTCCACATTCTCCAGCATGGAATTCCTGCTTGATTCTTTCAGCTTCAGTTTTAGACAAACATTTCAGCAAAAGGCCATTTGGATTTTTCCAATATAGACTCTCATTCATAATGCAATAATTTCGAGCTTTGAGTTTTATGAATCTGGCCTTTGTTTTGCACAGTTCTGGAGGGGCATTGAGGCTAGTGAGCACATAAAGGATATCAGTATACCAAGGAGAGTTCTGAAACTGCTCCTCAACAGTTGGATGATGCAATCCTTCCTGCTCATCTAATGCATTCATAATGTTAACGTCAAGGGCCTGTAGATTAGATTTAGCCATTAAATAGGCCAGGCCTTAACCTTTGATCAGTTTGGTGGGTTTTATTTCAAGGTCGTATTCCAAGATGGTAGCAATCCATTTGCCCCTTTTCCCATCAGGGTCTTGGGACAAGATATCTTTGACCACTATATTTGGCACATAGGCAATGGTGTGAGAATGCAAAATGTACACCCTAAAGTATTTTAAGGCCTTGATCAGAGCATAGGCCTGCTTTCCCATGATGTTGTACTTTAAGGGTGCATCTCTCAAGGCTTTACTGAAGAAGGCTATAGGTTGTTCATTACCTTCTGAATTTTTCTACAGCAAAACTGCAGCTATTGTGTGTTGGCAAGCAAATGAGAAAATCAGAAAATATTTTGAGAAGTCAGGGCTGATAAGTACAGGGGCCTGAGTGAGTGCAAGTTTTACTGACTCAAAATATTTCTTGGCTTCAACAGTCCACTTAATTCCCGCATCTTTCTTTAGCATTTCAGTCATTTTCCTAAGATGCTCGGCAAGATTGGGGATAAATATTCTAAGGAAATTGATCTTCCCTATGAAGGACTGCAATTCCTTGATGTTTCTTGGATGTGTAATTTGAAGTATTCCCTCAACTCTCTGTGGGTCTATCTTGATCCCTTTCTCAGATATAATGTGGCCTAGAAGTTTACCTTTTTGCAACCCAAAAACAGTCTTCTTAGGATTTAGGGACATACCATACCTTCTACATTTTTCAAAAAAATTTCTCAGATGTTTCAAGTGTTCTTCTTCAGTTTTAGAAAAGACAGTCAAGTCATCCAAGTAGATAACTATGAAGTGTCTTATCTCCTCTGAGAAAGCTATGTCCATCGCTCTCTGGAAGGTAGCTCCAACATTCATCAATCCAAAAGGCATTTTCAAGTACATGAAGGTGCCCGATGGAGTGGTAAAAGATGTTTTGAGTTGATCTTCTGGGAGTACCAGAACTTGGTTGTATCCTGAAAAACCATCAAGCAGGGAGATCCTTTTGGAGCCTACTACCTTTTGTAGGATATGTTCCATTATAGGCAAAGGGTAGTTGTCTTTCAGGGAGGCTCTATTGAGATTTCTGAACTCTATGCATAGCCTGATCTCCCCTATTTTCTTCCTTACAACCACTAAGTTTGACACCCAATCAAAAAAACTTACAGGGACTATTATGCCTGCATCATACATCTTTTTAATTTCCTTCTCCACTACAGGCAGTTGTTTTGGATTGATTCTTCGAAGTTTTTGTCTGAAAGGCTTCTAATTTTCCTTTAATGGTATCTTATGTTGTATGATGTTGGTGTCATAGGCCTTTAAGTCTTCGTAGCTCCATGCAAACACATCAATGAATTCCTTAAACAAGTCAATGTATTTTTTCTTCATGTTTGCAGGTATAGACTTAGCCAGTTTTATCATTTTGGGCTTGTCTTTAGTGCCAATGTTGCATTCTTCCACATCAGAATCAGAATGTTCAATTGTGGGCTTCTTTACTACATCATCGAAATAAAAAAGGCCCTCTAAGGGTGCCAGGCCTCTGGGTAGTTCTTATCTTTGGCCTGCAGCACCTCTACTTCTTCTGTATCTGCGTTTTCACAATTTTCGATTGGATTTCCAGTTTTTTCAGAAAAAGAATTTATTTCTACGTTACAGGGTGTTTCTTGTTCATCTGGGGGATCCTCGCTTGGGAAACTATCATCATAAGTTGAGTCTAAATCAGGAAATTCAAACTCATTCCTGCCCACCAGGAAATCTTCGATCTGTTTGTCTCCTTCAAATACCTACCAATATTTTTCATTGTCTGGCACTGCAGGCCCGAATTTGGTCTGAATGATAATTTGTTGGTCAACTGGGGCTTTAGGATATGAGCTAGCTAGACAAGCTAATCCATTTGCTATTGCGTTTTGACCCCTAGGAGTGAACACTAACTCGAATTCAACAAATGTTTTTAGCAAATCTAGAGTGTCATTCCTGTATGCCCTAAGCCTGGGGTGTCTTGCTGAATACTCACCATTCACTTATTTGATCACTAACTCTGAGTCTCCTCTCACAGCTATCCTACGGGCTCCTAATTTTTTCAACAGATTTAAGCCCAGGATGAGAGCCTCATATTCTGCAATGTTGTTTGTGCATTTGAAATGTAGATTGACAGCGTGGCTCTCTGCGTGATCATTTTCAGTGTTACGCAGCCACACTCTTGATCCAGCGCTTTGTCTAGTATAGGACCCATCGAATTTCATTTCCCATAGGGTTTCATTGTTTACTTCGTCTTCATCCCCTCCCCTACAGCTGGGTTCTCCATTTTGTTGAGTTGTGAGGTTTGTGCTAGGAGGGGGGTCATTTTGGTCATGGAGATCAGGGAGGTGGCTAGCTTGCTGTTTTTGTTCTGTTTTTGTTTCATTCAGAGTTATACTTTCAGCAGATTTCCCATGGCCTTCTTCTTCGTATTCTTCCAGAGTAGCCATTATGTTGAAATCCATGGGCTGTATGTTTGTATTTCCATTATCTGATCTCGGCTCTTCTGAGGATTGGTCATTTTAGAGAATGAAAGAGTCTAGGTCTGTATGTACAGAGTATAATGGTGAGTTTTCAGGTTTCTCGGGGCTACTGACTAAAAATTTCATCTGAGACTCTCTATACAATCTTCTAAGTTGGCCAAATATAGGGATAGTGGCATATGAGCCATCCATCTACATTGTTCCTTGCAGTTTGGCTCCCCATGATCTTGACAACAACATGCCATACTTAGGTGTCACATCTGCCACCACCACATCCATGACAATACACTTGGAAGGAATCTGGGTCAAGCTCACACATAAGTCTTTGATTAGGCCTAGGCTTTTTACTCTGCTAGAGTCAAATGAATATAAGTCTTTGTAGGGTCTGGTGATTTCTAAGCCTAGCCTCTCCATCACTACCTTAGGCATTAGATTGTGTGATGCACCAGAGTCATGCATGGCATTATGAAGGATCTTGTCATGAATGTTGAGACTAATATAAAAAGGTGGAACTACCCCTTCCTGAAACTTTCCTTCAATTTTGGGACCAAAGAGTAGGGCTGGTTGATCATCATTAAAATTTATAGAATCATTCATTTCTCCCAGATTTAATGCTTTCAAAATTTGGCCTTTATATACATCCTGAGTGGCCAGCTCAGATAATGGTACAGAGATTTTGATTTTTGCAAGTTCACTCTCTAAATTGAAAGTGGACTGTGTCTTGGAAACACTTGACTCTATTTTATTTGCTGCCTTGGTGGCTGAGTCATTTGGTGTTTTCTCACTATGTACAAGGTTTGGAACAGTTGTATCAGGAGTACTAACTGAAGTGCTAGTACCGCTGGTTGGTTGACTTTGTTTTTCAGTGTCCTGGTTGTCCTTCTCCTTATGCTTACCAGAACTTTCAGCTGCTGTTTTGTTATTTACAAAGGTTGCTTTAGAAGTTTTTTCAGGTCTTTTCTTGATGGTTACCTCAGGAGTCTTAGTTTTGGAAGTATCTTGGCTTTTATTGCTCCTAAGTTCATATTTTTCCCTGACCTGTAGCATGGCATCTTCAAATCCTAATCTGTAATTCTCAGTTTCCAACCATTCCTCATCATAACCAGTGGTGGAGGGCTAGTCTTCTTCTGAATCATAATTTAGGATTGAGTCTTCTGTTTCAAACATGTTTATTGTATTCCCTTCAGACTCTTCAATGCTTCCCTCATCTTCATCTAAAATTTTTTCTTGAAATGGGCGAATAATTTGTTGATCTGACTCTCTTTGTCTGTTGGGGGTAGCATTGTTTCTTCTAATGTTTTGGTTGTGGTTTTGGTTTCTGTTTTGGAAAACCATCCTCTTTATCATTTGTTGAAGTTCTTCCACATTTTTGGATAGTCTGTCATATTTGGGATCAGATGTGGAAGCTATGTTGTCATCCCTATATGTTACCCTTTTTTCAGCTTTTAATCTTGCCCTTTTTTCCATTAAGTTTGCCTCTATGGTTATGGCTCCTTTCTGCATGTCTTCCAGTGTGGTATACTCTTTATCTCTAAGCTCATAGGCCATGTCAACATCAAATCCATCAGGATACTTTGCTAAGGCCATACCTTGTGGAGGTTTCATGTGTGGAGGGAGAGCATTATAAATGTTGTTGAATCTAGTGGTGTAATCATGAACACTCTCTCCTACATTCCTCTTAAGGGACATGTATTCTGCAAGGAGCTGGCGAGGGTTTGTTCTAACCTCCCACTTGTTTATGAAGGTCTGGTATAATGTAGGGAGATCTTGAATACTTCCAGGAGGCAGATTCTTAAACCATTTCTTTACCTCACCTCCTAAGCTTTGGGCAAAGATCCTCATTTTGATTGTTTCATCATCAATTTCCATATAATCAAAATAGTCCTCCATATTATCTACATGTTGCTGAGCTGTTATGGATTCTTTAGCAGTGAAGTGTGGGATTTTTGATTGATAATCATTGGGCAAGGGTAACAAGGGTTGATGTAAAAGCAAAGGTGCATACCAGGCTGCCATAATGATGTTCTGATGGGATATAGGGTTAGCTTGAGCAGCTGGTATTTGGATAACAGGGATGCTAGGACTAGCAGAGGTCTGCTGAGAAGATCTAGGGTGAGAGAGCCCCAAGTTTTGAAGGAAGTGAAAGTCAGGTGGTGTGGAAGGAGGGGTTTCGCTATCCCTAGTGTTTCGACCACTTTTGGATGGTGTATTGTAAACTTTGAGGTCTTGCTAGTCTAGATGATTGAATGACCTAGTTCTCAGTAGTCTATTAGGTGTGCCTAGGTCAGGGAGGAAATGTGCTAGAGCTGTTAGGTTTTCTAGTGTAGAATTAGCTCTAAGAATTTTGCTGGAAATGGTTGGTCTTTTAGATGTAGGAGTTCCTCTGAGGATACTCTCTGGATTTTCAACTATTTCCGGTGGGTCAGGGTTGGGATAAGCTTTTGTGTGGATGGTTTTGAAAGCCAGAATGTTGTTTCTTAGCCAAGGAGCTTAACCCTAGTTGTCACTTTTGCTGTGGTTAATGTTGTCTCAGGGGCTGGCCTCCCAGTGGAGTCTTCATTATGTTTCGGGTCTGGTCTCCCAGTGGGGTCTGATGTGAAACCAAAATGATCAGCAGGCCTACTGATCACCAGTGCAGTCTTTTAACATTTAGGAACAATGGAGTCGCCAGGTGGAGGGTTTAGGATGTTTCTAAGGGGTACACTGTCCACCACAGTTCTCAGGCACTATCACCTTTCAGGAATCTCCTCTACAACAACAAGCTCCAACCAGAGATTGTCTGGGAGGGCATTTACCAGATATGTCACCTCTGAAAAGAGGATGAGATCTAGAGGCTATCTGGCCCTTTCCAGGCTCTGTCTAAGAGTATGGTGGATATTAAATAATGGAGGTTGATTCAAGAAAGGGGTGACTTACTGTCAACCTAACCAGAGTTCTAAGTTCCTGAGTCTTTTGCGAATGTTTAAGGTGAAATGTACTCAGAGTCCCCAGTGGAGTCGCCATTATGTTTGGGTTCCCATGTTTTGGCCAGGTTGACAGAGACCAAAAGATGAAACAACATAGAAACACTTTGGGACCTTAGGATCTAGCCCTCCTAGGTCCAGAGAGGGATCTCTCTATGGTAGTCAAAGGTTTATGTCTTTAAAGCTCGGGTGTTATAATTTTAGGCTAGTTATAGGCTTGAAGTTGTTTGTTTGATTGTTTAGGTTTGGTTAGAGGGAATCAGGGAAAGAAGGACCAATAAAAGACAAGGATGAGAAAAGAGGAAGCTTAGGAAGAAACAGATAACTCAGAGAAAATCAAAGCCATTGGGCTATGGAATCAAGAAAGGATTTATTTGTAATCAATGTGCAAGCTTTCATTTGGGCTAGTCATCTAGAGCATTTGGATCTTAAAGGATGATTGGTGGAATGGGACATTAAGGATAGAAAATGAAAGGAGGAGAACCAAACAACTCTGTCTATAGATCAGGCTAGAGGTCATTTAACTCCAGGCCTGCTTGGACAAAATTAGAGGCAAAACAAGGGATCTTGGAAAGGTTTAATTAGGATGGAAAGCTCCTAGTGAGGCAGATACAGGATTCTAGACCTCCCAGGTTCTCAACACATTCAGCTAAATCCTAACTAGAACATCTAAATACTGATTCCATTAAATCATACATCAGAGAGCAGGAAATGAAATCCACTACACTGGTTAAATCAATTGAAATCAACATTCAGATACACATATGAGCAGAAAACATTGAGGTAGGGAGAGCAGGAAACATAGGGCACCTATCGAGGGTGAATCCTATATTATAATTCTGTTGCCTACCAGTAGAAATGAAATGAAATGGAACATAACATAAGGGAAAGTCAATCACAAATACAGAGAAAGAGGAAACATCACCAGCTGCTTTAGATAAGGATCCAAAGAAACATGCTTGTCATATTAAAAACAACACCAATCAGGTACATCATAGCCCATAGCTTGAACATTCAGTCTGAATAAATCTAATCTCAGTCTATCTTACAATATACACAAAAAACTTGTCTCAAATAGGAACAATGCTCGCGTTCCACTAATTTCTCATCAACAACCATTACAATGTTTCCTTCTGTGCTTTATAGCAAAGGATGAACCTAAGACTGACTGAAGGAGTAGGTGAAAATTAAATGTATCATTAAACATAACAATGAATGCAGGGCCGAAACCCATCCTGCTTGACATGCTGTATATTTAATCTCTATCACCTTCTTTGTGAGAGAATGATCTGCTCCAGATTTGATCTTGACATCTTTTGGCTGAAGTACTCCTGGTGATTTGAACAAAAATGAAGTAAAATGCTAGGAAGGTCTGTCTCATAAATGTCTGACTATTTTGAGGTATGTTGTCTGGTGGAAAACACTTCAGGGACATGGTGCATAATAAAGCCGTATGGGCGCCATGTACTTGATGAAGAAAAAACATTCTGCCGATGAAAAACCCAGATATTACCTTTTGCCTGTGCTTGGAATCCTGTAGTCGATCCTCGGGGCCTGTAATCTGTTGCTTTGCCTTCCAAACTTTGGATTAAAAGCTCAAGATCTTCATAAGCCCGCTTTAACCTTCTTTTTTCTTCTGTACTGAAACATTCGGCCACTTTATTTTCTTCTGATAGGGTAGCTCGGGTTTTAATGGTGATGGGAGATTCTCAGAGTTTGAAATCTTCTTTTTCCTTAATGTAAATCCCGTCAGCATCTTTCTTTGACAATTTTATGGTAGCGCTGGCCCTCGGATTTCATTCTGCCTGCAAACTTCTCCATTAAGATGGTACGATTGGAACATGGAGGCTTTCACCTCTAGCAACCCTGAAAAACAACAACTGTGAAGAAATCTATGTACGTGGATGATGGAGGAGGCAAGGACACACTGTGGACGTGGAAAATAGCCATGTAGACGGAGAACTGAGGAGAAATCGCGAAAAATTGTGACAGAATGCTCTGGTGGATGAATAATGAAACATGGCACGAATACACGTAATAGACGAATGAAAACATTAAAAAAAACACGACAAAACCAAAGATATAGTGACGGAGACGGAGAAAGTACGGGGTGTACACGTGGCAATGACGTGGCGAGATGGGGTGAGGCGGGAGACCGTGGATTGGTCAAAAATACATGGACAGATTTGGACCGTTAGATATCCAGAGAGATCGACGGCGGAACGCAGTGCACAGTGGGCCATGGGGGCGAGGGACGACACGTTAAGCAATGTGCAGCTTCGATGAATTACGACCGTAGGATGAAGCGCTCGAGATTGGACGGTGATCGTGAATTCCACTACCCGGCTTTCGTCTGAAGATTAATGCGCGAAATGGCGGTTTTCAAAATATTGCGCTTGGACACGCGTCACCCAGCGTATGGAATCACTGGGTCCACGGGAAATACCGCTGGCTATGGATGGGTGGTGCGGAACGAAACCACCAGTCTTCTGAAACTACGTAGGCGGGGTGGGGACCACTGCTTCGGGTGAGCACCGCATCGTTGGATCTGGTGCTAACAGAAGGTGGAGATTCATCGATCAAACCAAATATATTAAAGGCCCCGAATGTGCATTTGCAAAGGTTTTTTGATGATTTTTCGTGCGGAGAAAGGTTTGGAGGGCTAAGCGCCTAGTGGATTTGGCGTTGGTCGCAGCGCCAGGTCTTATGGGGAAAGAAAAAGGGCACGAGCTATCAGAAGAAGGGTTAGGGCTGTCATATAGTCAGAAAGTGGGTTTTTAAACCCTTTAGTGCATTCCAAGGCCTAAGGAGGGTAATGATAAAGGGGTGAAATGGAAATTTGGAGAAATAAAGAGGTGATGGTGGGGTTGAAGTAGGATTTTAGGGGAATTTTAAGGAGATAATGGGGAGATTAAAGGAGAATTTTGACAAAGGGAAAACAGAGGTTGGGATGGGGAAATTTGCAGGATATAGGGGTAAAAATGGGCCTTTTGAGGAATGGATCAGCAGAGGGACTACATTTTAGGCACAACACACAGAGACTCCAAGGAGGATGAATTTTCAGGGGAAAGGCATTCCCTAGAGGCTCTAGAGCAAACTAGCCCCCAGCTTGCTTGCCAAGAATTTCATAGGGGGGCTAACAGTATGCTCATATTCTATATGTGCTTTTATATCTTCATGCTCCTCCTAGATTATCAAAGACAAAAAGCTAGATTCCTGAAACATAAATTTTTGAAATCCTACATTTTAGATGGAATATTATATTGGAATAATCCTATTGGTATACTGCTTAAATGTTTGCTTGATGATGATGCAGGTAAGATCATGCATGAACTGCATGAGGGAGAGTGTGGAGGCCATATTTACTTTAAAACCACAACCAACAAGATCCTTAGAACTGGCTACTATTGGCCCACCCTCTTCCCCAACACCCACAAACTAGTCATGACTTGCCATAAGTGCCAAATTTTTTATGGCAAGAGAAAAATCTTACCTTTTCCTTTACATCCCATTACTGTTGAAGCTCCTTTTCAACAATGGGGTTTAGAATTCATTGGAGAGATTCACCCTACCTCATCTGCACAACATAAGTGGATCCTTACTACCACGATTACTTTAACAAGTGGATAGAAGCCATCCCCTATAGAAATGCCACAGATATAGTCATTATCAAATTTCTTGAGACAAACATCTTGTCTATATTTGGTTGCCCCAGAAAGATCATCACAGATAATGATGTTGCCTTTTCATCCAAAAGAATGGTTGACTTTTGTTATAAATATCACATCACACTAGGACATTCCACAACTTATTACCCTCAAGGTAATGGGATAGCTAAGTCCTCCAACAAAAACTTGGTCAATATCATCAAGAAGCTTCTAGAATAGAATCAAAAGGCATGGCATGGCAAGCTAATACATGCACTATGGGATGATAGTCTAATCACCAAGAAATCAATCGGTATGTCTGCCTATCAACAACTGTATGTGTAATATTACCAAATTTCCACATCATATTTGGAATATTAGAGTCCTTGATTTTCTTAATGAATTGAGTAAATAAAAGGGTGGAGGGACCCATAATCCTCAATATGAATAAATATCCACTTTTGTGTGTGTGAAGGTGGACTAATTAAGCCTAGATCTATATAATAAGGTGGTTGAGCAACTACTAATGTGAATGGAATTGGAATCATGGAGGTTGACTCAGTCAACTAAGATCTTGAAGAGATCAAATAGAAGGTTGATTCAGTCAACTAAGATCTTGAAGATGTCAAACAAAAGATCATGAGACATTCATGGTAAAGTGATGAAGGATGATGTGCAAACAAAGCACACTTGATGGAGAGGGTGTACATTGCACCTAGACATGATGGTTGATTTGGCCAAATAGCGCAATCAAACTTGGAGGATCTTGTCCACATACACTATGCAGTCTAGATGAGGTCCAAGGCTTGGGAAGGGTCAAATATTATATAAAGAAGTTCAAGGAAAGGATGAGGGCATGCTGATTATTCTTGATGTAAAGATCTTTTCAAATTTGGAATTGTCATGTGACATTCCATTGCTTTCTTCAACTATTTAGTAGAGATTGTAAGTGTTGTTTAGCACAGCATGTTCCTAGTCAAGAATCCCACCTCTTTCTAGAGCATCTTTAGAAAGAGTATTGTACTTCATTCTACATTAGGCTTTAAGTGCCACATCTCTTTTTCCTACTTTCTGCAGAACATCCATATTCAGAAATTGCAGATTTCTGAAGATCAGTTGGAAGGAGGAAGATGTTTTCAGTACTTCAGCTAGAGAACTGGTGAGGATTTATTCCTATCACCTTGGGCTTAAATATCAGCTTCCCAGAGCTTCATTGCAGATCTGGAACCAAGCCAAAATT
Source organism: Pinus albicaulis (assembly GCA_034641835.2). Taxonomy (NCBI): domain Eukaryota; kingdom Viridiplantae; phylum Streptophyta; class Pinopsida; order Pinales; family Pinaceae; genus Pinus; species Pinus albicaulis. The sequence goes on from CM076581.1 coordinate 979,588,219, forward strand.
TATTGACCTCCTAGCAGCAGTATTCCCTTCAAGAATTATGCTGTTCATTTTGCAGATAAAAAAGTAGGAAGGAAGTTACTAGCAGTTCAGCTAGTAATCCTGTGAGGGATCATCCCCTCACATTGCCATCAGTCTTACCATCATCCTGGAGTTTACTGTAGAATTTTTTAGCAGGAAGAAGGCCTCTCTTTCCCTCACAAGGTAGTTTCTATTAGCAATTGTGTTGCAACAGCTGCAATCATTATTGGAGGATTAAGAAGCTAGATCTAGAGCTTCTAGCTTGTAGATCTGAAGAAGGGTTCATCCCTTCAATATTAGATCTGATCTTGCAACACATTTCAACCATCTTTTTGACATATCTAGCTTCAGATCTCTATTTCCCAGCAGATCAAGGATCAAATCCTAGGGAGGTGATTTTCCACAGTTTAATATCTAGAAAATCCTTTCTGGGTTATCTTGGGAATCCATCACATTGGCCAGATCTTGAATCTTGGCATCATCTGAGCTTTAGTTTTGAGTATATATGCATTTTCCTATTTAGCCTGCAACTATATGTTCATATTCTACTGAAGGGATCATGCAATATTTTCTTCAGTGCCTCTCTAGTTACGCTGTACCTATTGCATCATGTTTTCTAAGTGATTCTAGACCAACGTTTTGGCTAGATCTAATCATACTTAGTACATTGTGTAACTGATTATTCTCCAATCTAATAAAATGGCCCAACTTCTCTTTAAATTATGATGTTTTCTTAAGATTTATTGTTTATCTTGTTGCATTTCTTATATTGTGTTTAAGTATTACTGCATTCTCCCTTTTGGGATATTACAGTGGTATCAGAGCATGATCTTTGGCTCAGCTTGTGGACACTTCATCTTTTGCATCTAAATAAGAAGCAGATAGATGAGATCTATCATGGAGGAAGAAAATTCTTCCACTCATTTCTGTAGATCTATGCAATATCTCTCTAAGGAGGTCTATCAAATGAAAGAGGAAAGGCAGAAATAAGATCCAAGAAGAATATGTGATGAGGAAGGTCCAAGCACTTCCTATCAGCAAAGAAAAAACCAGAGAATCCTAGATTTCCTCATAGATCCACTATTCCTACTTTCTTTGAAGAAGATGAAGGGTGTAGAAATGAAGGAATGAATGAACCTGAGGCTCATAAGACTCTCAGTCTATATCTTGAAGAGTATAAGGCACAGTCTAGATCATTCAAGGAGAAGTTAACTCTCCAACAATTATTCAAAACCAAAGAAGAAAGAGGATCCTATAGCAGCAATAGAAGAAAGAGGCATAATAGATTATATTTTCCTACATTTGATGGATCTTCCTCAAGCACTTTTAAGGCTTGGAGGAGAGATTTAGATGCATTTTTCAAGCTACATCCTATAGCTGAAGAAGATGTTGTCCAAATTGCAGCACTTCATATTTTAGATGAACCCAATGATTGGTGGTTTGGTCACATGGAGCATGCAAAGGTGGCTAAATATTCAGATTTTTCCTTCACAAGTTGAGGAAGAAGTTTGATGAGAAGAAGATAGATATGTGCCACAAAGAGACATTTCCTAAGGAAACAAAGGAGGATGTCATTCTTGTCACTCTGGAGAAGGAGTCACTACATTCACCATCAACTGTAGAAGTACTTGTATCCAGAGAAGAGGCACTTGCAAATTTTCAAGGTGGCCTTGAGCTCTTGACACATAGAGTCCCATGCATGATTCAAGAGGTGCATGAGGAAGAGGAGGAAGATTCCAGCACTGGTACATTGGAAGAAGAGGAGCCATCTCTCTTGCAAGTAGTTGGAGGCACTATTGTCCCAGTTGGAGGAACTCTTGTGTTCTGTCAAGAGGATCCCATCTGTCAGTTGATCCAAGGTATGCATACACATTCATCACCTATTGTTTTAGTAGATCTTATTGAAACTTATGGGGACATGCCATCATGGCCAATGCATGACCAAGGGTTAGATCCAAAGGTTGATTTGAAGCAGCAACATATCAAAGTGTAGAGGACCCTTGATCTAATCAAGGAGGAGATAAAAATCTATCTCAGTTTGTCATGGATGAACTATATTCAACCTATTGAGTTGAAGTGTAGAGTTTTAGAATAAGGGATGAGAATAATACTTTGTACAATGTCTAGTTATGATATCAGTATTGTACCTTTCTTTGAAATAGTTTATGTATTACCTTGCAGATCGACAGCACTGTCACTTAGAAGCAGTGATAATGATGAGACCCCATTATTCTTGGAGAATTATGAAGGTAGCTTCACTCATGAAGCAATGGAGATAAAGATGATAAATGGTATACATCTAGATATGAGAAACCTTTTCTCCTTTCCTTATGACACTTTATCAATGAGCACCTCACAGCTCAAAGAGAGACTTCTACCTACAAAAAATCCATAACCTCATTGGTTTTGGAAGGCCATGGATGAGAAGAAGGTCTCATTAAGAGATGTAATTGGAGGTGCACTTCAACATTTCATGAAGTGAAAAGTTCTTCATCAGTTTGGGGAAGATGGTATTCTACAAAAGGAGGATACCATGATTATGCAACACATTACTCATCTTCCATATTGCGGTCAGTGGGTGAGAATGATAAGCAAGGGGTTGCATGACCACTTGTAGATGTATGACATGGGCCAACAAGCTTGGTTACGTTGGTTTTCCTTGGGAGATTCTTATCACTACCCAAAGGATCCTATTTATTTGATCCATGCCTTGAGGAACACTTATGAAATGAATGAGGCATGGTTGTGCTGGCTGCTCTTGGGTGAGTATGGTTACCACCCAATAGCTCATATTTTTATGATTCATGCCTTATGTATCAATTATAGAATGAAACAAAAGAAGGCATGCTCATTTTGGTTTCACTTGAGAGAGATTGTCCACCACATGACATCTCATATGTCTATGTGTTTTGTATTGGGTAAAGTTTGGCATGATCCTCTCATGATGTGCATTGATGATGTTCCTTTGTATTGGGCTGATGTGACATTCCATATGTCCATTAGTAAGTTTTTTCTTCATGATGTGCATCAGGAGGAGAGAAAGTATCAAGATCTCTTGTTTCTTTGGTTGCTTTTGGGGGAGTTTGGCATGTCCATCTTACATGGGGGAGATGGAGGATGGCAGCAAAGGGCCTTACTTCGGTGTTTACTATTAGGAGAATATGGTTTGACATATTTTTCTAAAAATGCTACCGATACAGTCATTATGAAATTTATTGAGACAAAAATCCTGTCTAGAATTGGTTGCCCCAAAAAGATCATCACAGATAATGTTGTTGCCTTTTCATCCAAAAGAATGGTTTAATTTTGTTATAAATATCACATCACACTAGGAAATTCCACAGCTTATTACCCTCAAGGTAATGGGCTAGCTAAGTCCTCTAACAAAATCTTGGTCAATATCATCAAGAAGCTTCTATAATAGAATCAAAAGGCATGGCATGGAAAGCTAATACATGCACTATGGGCTGATAGTCTAACCACCAAGAAATCAATTGGTATGTCTCCCTATCAACTAGTGTATGTGTAATATTCCCAAATTTCTACATCATATTTAGAATATTAGAGTCATTAATTTTATTAATGAATTAAGTAAATAAAAGGGTGGAGGGACCCATAATCCTCAATATGAATAAATATCCACTTTTGTGTGTGTGAATGTGGATTAATTAAGCCTAGATATATATAATAAGGTGGTTGAGCAACTACTAATGTGAATGGAATTGGAATCATGGAGGTTGACTCAATCAACTAAGATGTTGAAAAGATCAAACAGAAGGTTGATTCAGTCAACTAAGATCTTGAAGATGTCAAAAAATATATCATGAGACATTCATGACAAAGTGATGGAGGATGATGTGCAAACAAAGCAAACTTGATGGAGAGGGTGTACATTGCACCTAGACATGACGGTTGATTTGGTCAAACAACACAGTCAAACTTGGAGGAGCTTTTCCACATACACTACGCAGTATAGATGAGGGCCAAGGCTTGGGAAGGCTCAAATATTACATAAAGAAGATGAAGACAAGGATGAGGGCATGCTGATTATTCTTGATGTAAAGAACTTTTCAAATCTAGAATTGTTATGTGACATTCCATCGCTTTCTCGGGTTGTTTAGTAGAGATTGCAAGTGTTGTTTAGCACAGGGTGTTCCTGGTCGGGAATCCCACCTCTTTTTTTATAAGCTCTAGAAAGATTATTGTACTTCATTCTACATCAGGATTTAAGTGCCACATCTCCTTTTCCTACATTCTGCAGAACATCCATATTCAAAAATTGCAGATTTTTGAAGATCAGTTGGAAGGAGGAAGTTGTCTTCAATACTTTAGTGGAAGAACTGGTTAGGGTTTATTCCTATCACCTTTGGCTTAAATATTATCTTCCCAGAGCTTCATTGCATATCTGGCATTAGGCCAAAATTTATTGACCTCCTAGCAGGAATATTCCCTTCAGGAAATGCGTTGTTCATTTTGCAAATAAAAAAGGAGGAAGGAAGTTACTAACAGTTTAGCTAGTAATCCTGTGAGGGATCATCCCCTCACATTACCATCAGTCTTACCATTAGCCTAGATTTTATTGCAACATTTTTTAGTAGGCAAAAGGCCTCTCTTTCCCTCATAGCGCAGTTTCTATTGGCAGTTGTGTTGCAGTAGCTGCAATCATTATTGGAGGATTGAGAAGCTAGATCTAGAGCTTCTTGCTTGTAGATTTGAAAAAGGGATCAACCCTTCAAGCTTGGATCTGATCTTGCAACAAATTTCAGCCATATTTTTGATAGATCTAGCTTCAGATCTGTATTTCCTAGTAGATCAATAATCAAATCCTAGGGAGGTGATTTTCGAAAGTTGCAGATCTAGAAAATCCTTTCTGGGTTATCTTGGGAATCCATCACATTGGCCAGATCTTGAATCTTGGCATCATCTAAGCTTCACTTTTGAGTAGATCTGCATTTTTCTATTGAGCCTGCAACTATATGTTCATATTCTGCTAAAGGGACGATGTAGTATTTTCTGCAGTGCCTCTCTAGTTATGCTGTACCTATTGCAACATGTTTTCTGAGTGATTCTAGACCAAATTTTTGGCTAGATCTACTCATACTTTGTACATTGTGTAACTGATTCTTCTCCAATCTAATAAAATGGCTCAACTTCTCTGATTCTGATGTTGTCTTAAGATTTATTTTTTATCTTGTTGCAGTTCTTATATTGTGTTAGTATTACTGCATTCTCCCTTTTGGGATATTACAGTATGGCATGGATGCCATTTTCCCAACATCCTTGGGAGTTATGGTGGTAAGGCTTCTCCAGGAAGTGAAATTAGAAGAAAATGACATGCAAAGGAGGCTAAACCAAACCATTCATTTGCAGCAAACAAGGGAAGAATTTTATAACAAGACTCGAGCAGTGCAAGAAAACCTAATGAAAATCTTTGACAGAAGAAATAAAGCCAACAATCTCCACATTGGAGACACAGTGTTGAAATGGGATTCCAGGAGGGAAGACAAAGATAAACATGGTAAATTTTAGAATTTTTTGAAAGCTCCTTATCTCATTCAGTCAGTTAGAGGTCACAATGCTTTCTTTTTACAAGGACTGAATGGAAAAGAAATTTTGGGAGGTCCTGTCAATGGCAGGAGGCTCAAACACTATTTTTGTCAGGAGTCCTAATTTCAAAATTTCATTCATTGTATATAAACATTACATGAGGGAAATCAAAAAATACAAAAACATAGAAAGAATGAAAAGAGGGAAGATTTAAAAAAAGGTATAGCCCCATACCCAAAAAATAGTACTACTCAAAGTGTGCAAGCATAAATGCCACTACTTGTGCCAAAAAGTCTTGTTCAGTCATCTAGCCTAATCATGACTGAACATGTTTTCAATTTATTACCAATAAGTTAGTGAAAGAGAGCTCATCAAATCATTCAAACTTTACTTGTCAGAAAGGATAGATTAGGAATGAAAGATAGTAGTTCCACATGCTCAAAATTGAACCAAAGAGAAAGATGGGGATGCATACCAAATGATAAATCAAAGCCATTGTTTTTCTAGTTTTGTTTGTACAAAAATATTTTTTTTGTGTAGCTTGTCCTAATACCAACACTCATGGTAAGTCAGATTGCCTAATCGTGATTTAAACCATGTTTCCATGTAATATCCCAAAATTGGGACAACTCAGCAAGCATGCACTAAAAACGCATTCCCAGCAACGCATGATATAAAATAATGAAATTAACCCTTGGATCCTATATATCAGTAAATGCACAACCTAAATCCAAGAATTGAGTTGAAACAAATCAAACTAGGTGGGTTAAACAGAGCTCCCACACCTAGGATTGCTTAAAAAAGCTAAAACCCCAAACACTGCAACATATGAATTTCTGCACAAAAGTGACTGCGCAGTATAAGAGAGGGTTTATGAAAATAAATGATAGAGACACATAGATCTTATATTTTATTAAAAAATATGCTCATAAAATTGATATCTAGTCTCCTTTATGAAAAATCTAGAGAACCCGGGAAGGGTTTCTAGGAATTCACTCTGAATACAATTAGTGATTTTCAGCAGTATGACTAAATAATCACTGAAAATTGAAGCACATGAGTGTAGAAGGCTATAAGAATGAATATATAATTTAGATCTGAACAAATTTCTTCCCCCATGGAAGAACTCATCCTCCAATCACAGGAAAACTCCAGAAAGAGCCACAAGAGTCACTGCTAAAACTGCCTTGCAGAAATAATGCAATTCCTGAGTGGAATAATGTTGTAGGTGATGAAAATGAGTTGGAATGCTGCCAATGATTTGATATCAGCCCAATAAATCTTCGAATTGATCTCCCACAATAAGGGAACCTCCCTCCTCTGCAAAATCAAGTCAAACAATGGGTTTCTCAACCCTCCCCAGCAACACCTTGCAACTCAGCTCAACCTCCTACAAAAACTGCCCTGAAAATGTAGACTGAAGCTTGGCACCAATGCCAGATATGAGGAATGATGGATAAAATCTCTCTTATTGGGATATAATTGTAATCTAAAGATAAATTATGCTTCCCTAAGCAGGTGTTAGCCTAGAACAATAGGTGAAAGACTATACTACCTTTTCTCCTAACTCAGAATATATAAACAGAGAGGATTGGATGCTTAATTCTTTCAGTTGCTTCCAAATGGCTCCTTTCTATAATTCCTGCTATAGCTTCAAATTCAAGCGTTTTTAATGGTTGAATGCTTCCTACAAGAAAGGACACTGAAACAGCATAAGATGCAATAATATAGATATCTATTCAAGCTAGTTAGCTAAGTCAGTTAAGCATAAACTACATTCATCAACCAAGATCTTGCAATATGAAAAATAAAATTAAACATAGATGCATGTAGGGAAAAACAAGAAGTACTCTTTATTGATGATAGAAGGAGAGGTTACAACCTAGTGACTGATTTGAAGTGACCTTCCAGCAGAGTTCCCAAGTCTCATCACAGCATAAATCTCTCTAGCAAAAACTCCACAAATCAAACTCTCTATTGAAAATTCTCCCACATTTCCCTACTCAAATTCTTCCTCCCAAACACTTAGATCTGTCTTCAATTTATAGATGAACTATAGGTTGTTTTGTAATCAATAACATTCCAAAAATAGGAAAGACATGTTTCCATTCATGTAGATGTCAAATGGACACTTGGATCCGAAGCTTGACACATGTGAACCCTTCTAGAAGACACTGGCCAAGTGGAGATTCTGGAACAATGAGAATTTTGCTCCCAATGTGACCAACACACCATTGAAAGTCGGAAAGTGCTTTGCAAAGCAGCCTTGAAAGGGGCTACCTGCATATGAAATGCACTTAGGCCCCTTATAGCCTGCGTCGGTGAACTCACACATGTTTAATAATAAGCTTCAAACCATGGAAAATCCTTGCTTGATGAAAGTCTTGTTTGATTCATGTTGTTTCCTCTCTTAGGGAATATAGCAACTGAGATGATAGGGAATGTGAGACCCTGGATCATCGGTCTTGGAGATGATGCATGGCTGAAACTAGATCCATGGTTTTCTTATCTCATTCACTCGAACATTTGGGTACAAGTCTAGCCATGCGAATATATGATTTGTTGTCAAACATGGAAAGACATCGTTTGATTACCAGCCAATGATATGAGCTATTAAAAAATGGGAGAGAACCACCATTAATTTCAATGGCCCTCAAGGTACTGCAGTACATTTCGTAAGGCATGAATAGATGATTTGATGTCAAACGCTAAACAAAATATTTTGGTCAAAGGTCCAGAAGTGAGGATCTTGTCGATGTTGTAACAAGCCTCATGGTACTGGAATTTGATGTTTCTAAGTGAAATTCCTGGATATTGATTTGTAGTCGACAGGAAGTCACCTTATTGCAAAATTGGAGTTACTGATTTTGGAGACAAGTGTATGACTTGATATAGCAATGTTCAGGGATGACGGTCATGAAAATGAAGGTTTACGAGTATTGCATATGGATGAGTTCTTAATCACTGGATGAATTCTCTTGAACATATCGATAACATTGTGATGAGTTGGCAGCATTGACCCAAAACCAAAGTGAAGGTATGATGAACCATAGGTGTGAATGAACCGTCAAGATGATTACCCAACCCAAAAAGTCATGGACATGGAGTGAAAGAAGTGCCATGTTCAAGAGCGACTTGCTACCAAAAATAAAATTTTCTTGCTTTTCCCAAATTTTCCCCAGTCATTTGTCGACTAGTACCTCTTTATTTTTTAACAAGCTTGAGGAGCATAACATTTGCTTGATCTACAATTCAACCCTTTGGGTGAACAAAGAATAAAGTATCAATATTTAATAATTTAATGAGTCTAGTGATGAATGAAACTTGATTCTTTCCATGATCAACAAGCCCATCGCTATTTTATGTTTTAACGAGATTAACGACAATGATAGCCCGATCCTTTTCCATATTTAGAGAGTTTGAAAAAGAGGACAAAAGAGGACTCTAAAGTACTTTTTCGTAAATTTTTTTCTCAGATCCGAAAAAGTGTAAAATAATTTCTAAGAGAACCTCTTTGGTAATGTTTAACCAAGGTATTCCTTTTTCGTAAATAATCCATCTCAGTTTGGAAAAGGGTTAAACTTATACTGAGAAGATATCAATTCATTTACTTTAACGAGCTTGAAATGACAAGTGCTCAGCAATCTTTTCACATTATCAGAGTTTGGAAAGAGCTAAAAGAAGACTCCAGGGGTTCCTTTTTCATTGTTATCGAAGCTCGAAAAAGAGATAAAAGTGCGCTTCAAATCATTTTTCGTTTTTAACAAACCTCAAAAAATAAGGAGAAAAAGTATGTTTTGTGGTCAAGTCATTCTTTGAATAAGTCTGTATGACAAATTTGTTCATCAATTGTATTTCTTCTTCAGAACAATAGAAAATGGATTAAAAATACTTGTTTCATGATAAAAACATAATAAAAATATAGTCATAGCAAATAAATTTAACTTGCAGACAATTAAATGACTATATAGAGTAGTTTCACTATTTATTTTTACCATTCCTTAGTTACCATTTGCATTTTGGACCTCTGAACCTGATTTTTCCCACGAACTTCAGCTATGGATTGCTGCAATTGGTAAGAATGTTTTGAATGCCCCCTGCAAGAGCACATGTCGAATGCCCCCTGCAAGAGAAGATGCCCCCCAAGCTTCATTTCATTCACCTAAGTAGAATATTAGTTACTAATAGCTGGATAGAATGAAGGTTCATTATAGGGGAGGATTTGTTTCATTTTTTAACGTGCTTAACACAGGAAAAGAACTATGCACATGACTTGTTTCATTTGTTAACGAGGTTGACACAGTAAAAGAACTTTCCTCAAAGGCACTTGTTTCATTTTTTTAACGAGGTTGACACAAGAAAAAAGAACTATCCTCATAGGTACTTGTTTCATTTTTTAACGAGGTTGAGACAAGAAAAACATAACTATCCTCATAACTCTGTTTCATTTTTTAATGAGGTTGACACAGAAAAAGAACCATCCTCATCACCTATTTCATTTTTTAACAAGGTTGACACAGTAAAAATAACCATCCTCATTGTGCATGTGGACTAGTGAGTGTGTGCTGGAAAAGAAGTAGTCTAAGGAGTCATCATTTAAGGAGTTTGATGAACACCACAAATGATAAGTTATAACATGCGTTGACGTGTCTTCTCCAGGGTTTTCATTGAATTTAGGAATTTCTGAGGGTAACATATGTTGTATCGCCAACCACCAAGGGGAGGAACCAGATAGGATTCTAATTGATGACATGGGTGAAGTCAATGGACAAAAAATAAAAAATGAAGCAACAATAGATGTTGTCGCAGCTGAAATAGATTTTTCAGTTTGGGATGTTATCTCAGCCATGGTCAAATGACCCAGTGTATACCCTATAGAACCTACGGGAACTGAAAGTGAAACAGGATCAACAAAAGAAGAGGAAGGTGATTTAGTAAAAGACTCGTACAGGTAAAGCTCCTACCGAAAACGAGTTGGAGTTAAAGGTGTCTCGTCTTGTGATATTTCTTCAATCAAAATCAAACCCAGTGGAAGAATTTCGTCGTCAGGCACAAAGTATATTTCAGGTGGTTGACTCTGCGATATGGGAGATTTAATGGCTACAATAGATTGTGGGATGACCAATTCAGGAACAACTTCCGATTGTTCGACTTCAGGATCAAGATTTTCTCCACTTAGGGAATATAACAACTGAAATATAAGGGGATGATAGACCCTATTTCATTGTTCCTAGGTATGATGTCCAATTTGCCCAATAAGAGCTGCCCCCTAGAGCACAATGGGATCTGGATCAACTCCCAGTTGAACAACGTCAGGTTCAGGAGGTATGGCCTCACAGATTGGATGGATCGTGTCCACGGGTAGATGTGACGACTCTGTCTCGACAACAGTAGACAAACCAGGATTTGTTGAAACAACTTGTGCCAAATCTGGTATATGGGAAGATGATGCTTCACCAGAGGTACTGATGGTACTGGTTTCGGTAGATTGATGTCTACGTGAATGATGGAGGAAAGAATTTTGCTCTTCCACGATGACTAATTTATTTTAACCAAAAAACAAAAAGAGGGTAATGCTAGGAAAAAGGGTTTACCAAGAAACTGTGAATTGCAGAATACCTCCTGGCGAACCAAGAATTACTAGCAGGGAATCTCGTCGAATGCTGTGTTCGGTGTATCACAATTTCAGGGCGGCCGACTTGATTCACTATGGATGGATAGCACCTAAAATTTTTCCTCTCAAATATACCCAAAGGTACGTGGAGGCCCAAGTTCGTATTAGCGATGTTTGATGCGAAACCACACAATGAGAGCACCCCTTTATACTTATCGTACTGTAACACTGCCTGATATACCCAAAAGTACATGGACGAGCTATGATATACTTACATACGTGGAGTGAGGTATCACACTCGGAATGTATTGCAGACAAGTTAACGACGGTTGCTATGTTTTACAATGTCGGAACACGTCTCTAGCCTTCTAAATGTTATCATTAATGTTCCAATACGTTTTTAAGTAAATTGAGATTTATTTTAAGTTGATCTTCCTTAAAATTTTTCCTTTCAGGTTCACCACGATGATGTATATACAATTCCTAAAATGCAGCTAAAAATGATAAACAAACTTTCACTTTTAGCTTTTTCAATGAAGGACCTAGCTAGTAAGGTAAGAGAACGCTAGTTTTTTGGAAAGAGAGAAAATAATTTGTGAGAAAAAAAATCAATGAACAAAACAAAATCAATGAATCACAAACTAAACACAGATTTCCTAATGCTCCTTTTGCGAAAAACACACAATCTTACATGCAAATGCAAGTTTTTATTTTCAGTTTCCTTAATGTTATGAATGTAGAAAAGAAACTAGGTGCACTAGATCAATAATCAAAATGCTTTTTACTTTCGAGAAACGAAGAATACAAACAAAAATTTCTCTTTTGAAGGAAAAATGAGGACTTCAACAACAATTTATCCTATCAAGGAAATGAAGATTTTATGACAATTTCCTATTTCGAAAGAAAAAAATTCTTAATGCGACCATAGAAAGTACTTTGAAATCAACTTTTCAATGATAATGAAAAACTTTTTAAAACAACATTGAAAATTTTTTTAGTTAAAGGAGAAGAAATATATAGAGTTACTGGTCAATGGAGCATCAAACTGTTCAGAACAAATTATCAAACAGAACTGAAGCAAAATACGAAGTCAGATTCTAGGGGATTTGGTCCCTTTCAGGAGCCAACATAGTCTCCAAGGGGAGACAATGCTCTGCAATGCAGGCTGAGAAGGGAGACAGTGCTATGCAAATCACGGTTCCCTGAACAAGGGTGTGTTGGGTGTAGTAAACAAAGAAAAATCTATTGTTTGGCACGCTAACTTTACAAATTCAGCTATGAAAAATTCTAATATTTATATGAAACAACTACTGGGTGGATTTAGAAAGCAGATCAGAGACTAAAACACCTAGAAACAAGAGAAGTTCTCCCTAGTGGAGTCGCCAGTTTGTTGGGCCAGAATTGTAATATACCGATAAATTATGATTTCCTAGGTAGGTGTTAGCCTAGAAAAACAAGTGAAAGACTATACTACCATTTCTCCTAACTTAGAACAGATACACAGAGAGGATTGGATGCTTACTTGTTTCAGTCACTTCCAAATGGCTCCTTTCTGTCGCTCCTGCTATAGCTTCAAATTCGAGTGGTTTTAAATGGCTAAATGCTTCCTGCAAGAAAGAGCACTGAACAGTAGAAAATGCAATAATATAGATATCTATTCAAGCTAGTTAGCTAAATCAGTTAAGCATAAACTACATTCATCAACCAAAATTTTGCAATATGTAAAATCAAAGTAAACATAGATGCATGTAGGAAAAACAAGAAGTACTCTTTATTGATGATAGAAGGAAAGGTTACAACCTAGTGAATGATTTGTAGTGACCTTCCAGCAGAGTTCCCAAGTCTCATCACAGCATAAATCTCTCTAGCAACAACTCCACAAATCAAACTCTCTATTGAAAATCCTCCCACATTTCCCTAGTCAAATTCTTCCTCCCAAACACTTAGATCTGTCTTCAATTTATAGATGAACTGTAGGTTGTTTTGTAATCAATAAAATTCCAAAAATAGGCAAGAAATGTTTCCATTCATGTAGATGTTAAATGGACACTTGGATCCGAAGCTTGACACATGTGAACCCTTCCAGAAGACACTGGCCAAGTGGAGACTCCAGAACAATGAGAATTTCGCTCCCAATGTGACCAACACACCTTTGAATGTTGGGAAGTGCTTTGCAGAGCAGCCTTGAATGGGGCTACCTGCATATGAAACGCACTTGGGCCCCTTAGATACTCCGTTGGTGATCTCCCACATGTTTAATAATAAGCTTCAAACCATGGAAAATCCTTGCTTGATGAAAGTCTTGTTTGATTCATGTTGTTTCATGTCTTAGGGCATATAGCAACTAAGATGATAGGGAATGATAAATCCTTGATCATCGGTTCTGGAGATGATGCCCAGTTAACCAGGTCATTGGGAATGGTTCCCAAATTGACCTATAACATCTCCCAAGAGCTACTCAAAAGGAAGAGAAGGAATTCCTAAACAGGAATCCCTTAGTGCTAAGCAGAACAAACAATCTCGACTAAAGAGCTAAGAGAGAAAAAGTCTAAGCAGACATGAAAATGTAATACATAAGCTAACTTCCAAATGACTACCATGCTCTTCCTTATAAAATAAGTGAGCCTTCTCACCTTGGGTCCCAATCAAGATGGTTTCCACCATCACACAAACAATCTCCCTCCAAAACTGCGTTGTGCCTTCATTAGAGCCACTCCTCTAAACTACACTGTTTTATTTGGTCAGGGTTGACCACTTCAATTTGTTTCAGCCCTTTTCACACCGAAGGGTCTTCAATCCAGCTCACATATAGCTGTCTAGGCTAAACCACATTCACATTGAGCTCTTTTATTTGCTGATCCACTCCTCCTACATTCATGTTGTTGACTTGGTCAAACTTGGCCTTGTCCACATGCAAAATATCCCCATTCACACATGAGAGTCTAAAATCCAGCTGGCATTATGATCCCCTTACACAACATGAGGGATTTTATACTTATTTCTATAATTCATGGGTCTCCTCACCCTTTTATTCATCTCCTAAGTGACAATAGCAAAATAATATTCCAATCTGCTGCATGCAAATTTTGGAATATTACATTTTAATGTCATGTCAATAGCTTAGAGAATGAAGTATTTCATACATCTTAATCTTAACAGTCAAATAGTTTAGGTAGAGAATAGAAAGAGTTCACTAGCCTAATCTGAACTCTTGTAAGTGATAAGAGTAGAAGTAGATAGTTTCTTTTTCTTTCAAAAGAAGAAAATGTCAAGGGTTTTCCAGTTCAAATGCACCCAAGGAAGAAAAAAATGTTAGGCAAGAAGGTTGGGTAGGTAAATATGAAGTTGAGCTAATCATTTTTCTTATATCATTGCGATCACAACTTCAAAGAAGCGTCAACAGGTGAAAGGAATAAAATCTGCCCAGTGGATGAGGCATTGGTCTCCATAAAACCAAAGATTTGAAGTTCTAGACACCTCTAAAAAAGGAGTTGCCCTCCCTAAGTGGAGCCACTGTTATTCATTAGTAATTTTTGCTTTTGTAGATGACTAAATGCCTATCCTAGATTCTAGAAACAAAATTCATGAATATTTTGACTTCTAGAAATCTCGCTGCCTTCATCATCTTTAAGATGAATTTTTCACTATTTCATTATCCCATCGTGTCAGACTCTGCTCACCACACCTAGAAGACCCATCATGGGATCATACCACTCATTTTGTCTATATTTTATCACCATTTACCTTAACACTCTATTTTTATCTTGCTTAATTTCCTCCACCTATCACCTAGGATCACTAACCAACCTACTCACTCCTATGTTTCCCGGATGAACTATGCATTGATGGTATCAAAAATATCTCTATATGCTCTTTAGATAAATCAAGTAAATTGGATTTTGGATCTTCAATTCATAAAGATATCAAAAACTCTATTTTTTATACTTGAAGACCAAAAACTAAGTTTTCATTCAAAGGCCAAATCCAAAAATCATTCCACTAGGTCACCTAGGTTTTCAAAGGTCATAGGGTTGTTTTGGTTTCTAAGTCTCTATTTCTCCTATATCAATAGGTTGCATTCAAAGAAGAAGAAGGTCAAGTAATTTTTTCCAAATCTGATCAAAATCCTTCAAGGAAGGCCTCCTTGGTCAAAGCACAAATTCTACAAGGGACAGCTTCCCTTGCTCACATTTCTGCAAAGAATGATTGTATATGGCCATCAGCATAAAAAGAGGTAAGGTAATAGGGTGAATCATCACAAGAAGACATTCATAGCAAGGAAAAGGTAGCAGGCCTATGTACAATGAGATTCAGGGTTTTTGGGATTGTTTGACAAAATAATGTCACCAAACAAGGAATCATCACAAAGACTGCAAAGACAGAAGGGACAACAACACAACCAAGGATACACTGAAGATTTTCAGAAATTATAAATGAAAAAGGGAAAAAGGTGAGGTGAACTGAACAGAAATGAATGCACTTGAAATAACTATAGAGAACTTAGAAGACAACACTACTTATTCTTCTCTAACAACCCTAAAAACTAAAGGTTTGGCAAGATAGGAAAGACAAGTGAAATAAGATGATGAACCTCCCTCATGACAACAGAAAGCCTTCAAAGGCTATTCAAGGTGGCTTTTAGGATGTTGTCAAAGACAACACTGCTTCACTGCGCCAAAGGAAGTTGTAAAGAGTACTAGCATGACCAAGCCTAAGCCTTCAAATTAAAGTCTAAGGTATTCAAAATGGTCAAGATAAAGAAAACATGAGGTAAAATTGTCAAAATAAAAATCATGCTGACCCTAAAATCCCTGTTGGGTGACTAAAGGTTGTAGAAGTCCAAACAATGACAAAGAGACCAAAAACCCTGTGTTATGGCACTTGCAAAAATCATAAGCGGCCAAGGGGAAAACATGGTAAACCTCATGTACACATATTTATGAGAAATACCTCACTGTCAAAATATCAGTAAAAGGTGAGGAACACATGTTTTAAGTCTATTGCACTAAAAAATGGCTAAGAGGAATAAAGAAACGATTTCAGTTTTTCAAAAGAGACAGTTTGGACAATTCCCAATGTTTCAAAGCCAAAAAAGGGGGGCCTCTTCATACTTCAGTACACCATTACCCAGAGAAAACTATTTGAGAAAAGTTAAAGGCACCTGCAAAAAAAGGGTCAAGGAGACATTAGTGAAAATTATGAATTGACCCAAATAAAACATAGTAAAGTGGGATTTATGTCTATGATTTATTTTCTCAAAGGATATAAAGGTGCTTCAGTCTTCATTTAAAACTCATTTGTCACTTGGTGAAGAGAAAAAAGGGCTTCAGAAGAAAAAATTGAGTTTTTGACTATTTCTAGGCAAGTTTCTTCTGGCGCTATGCAAATCAGTGGCGCTACGTAAATATGGGTTGGTGCTATGCTAAACCGTTCTCTGTCCATTCAAATTTACACAGCGCAGCGCAAATCTTTCCTGGCCCTACACTAATCCTGGGCGCTACACTAATTCTGGCCCCACTCGTTCAGAGACTGACCACCACTGCACGTGCCCGACGTTGTGCTAACCAACGGGTAGGCCTGCCAATGCTGTGCTAACAGGCTGACCCAACTGCTCTGGAAGGGCACTGAGAAAATGCAGATGGCCTCTAAAAAAGAAAAAACTTTCATCAAGGTCAAATTTTTGTCCTCCATATCGTCTCCAAAGGTCCACGAAAGGCTAACACTAGTAGGTGACACTCCCTTTTTGTCCCCCAAAGAAATTTTCAAACAAATTTGATCTTTTTATGGCTTTTAATTGATTAAACCCTAGGTGGGTAAACCCTAGGTCCTACATACAAGTGAGCCTATGTCTTTAACCTTCTTAGACCAGTTAAGTATCATTTGAAGGAGGATGAGTTAGGGAAGTTACCTTTCATAATTCAAGGTCGACCTTCTTAAAAAACTCCAAAGCAAGAAGTCCTAAGAACCCTGGCCTTCGCATCACTCATTCACTCCAAATTTGACTTCATCACCATCTTCATCTTGCTCCACCAAGACCTAGTTTGTCAACCAACATCTCCTATAATTATGTCAGGAGCTGTAAACAATAGTAGCAGTGAAAGTGGTCAAAGGCCTTTTAGACCAAAACATAAGGGAGGGAAAGTCAATAGATCGGAACCTCAAAGCATAGTGGCTATCACCTCCTCTCTTAGGATCCTGTCATGTTTTCATAATGCAAGGTTCTTTGAATTTTGTGAGAAGATAAAACAAATGAAAAGCCACCCGAGCTTACAAGGCTCCTCATTCTCAACTTACACAACAAGAACTAAAGCCTTGCATGAGCAGATTTTGAGATCTCAGCAGGTGCCATCTCTGAGGCCACAAGTATGCCCACTATGGGTGAAAAGTGGTTTAAGAAAGGAAAATTGGACAAAGAAATTTTAGAGCCATTTATCAAAACAAGGTATAGAGGAGGCATCAAGATAGTTTTCCATTTCTCATACCTCAAACACATATTTTCATCCTTAATGACGGTTATCATGAAGTACTTCACCTGTGAGGGGAGATACTCCAAGCTCTACTCCTACCATGTCAGACTCCTCATGCATTTCACACAGGTTAAGATGCTCAACTTTCCCTACTATCTCTATATAAGCATGAAGAATATGTCTTATATTGTCCGGAGGAGGAATCACTCCCAAAAAATGCATATCTTCTTCCACCATTCCTTGATCAAGATGGTGTTATTACATTAGTTGGAGCAGCAAGGTATACCTTGGGATGTGTTCATAGCCCATGAAGTTTTCACAAACCCACACCCTCCTCATCAACCAAGCCTGCCCTCCTCATCTGCACAAGTACCCTCACCACAAGAAAACCTCCCTTCCTCTCCTTCTCTTGATGCATCAGGTGAAGCAGGAAATGGCAATGAAGAATCACACAAAGATCAGGGTGAAGGTGATAGTAAGTCATTCAATAGTGAAGATGTGTTTGATGATAATGTTGGAAACTGAGAGGATCATGATGAGGTAGAATACATGGAAAAAAATGATGAACATGAGGATGAGCCAGCAAATAGTGAGCAAGAGGTAGAAGACATGGAAACAGATGAAGAAGATAACAATGAAGAAGATGGCAGTGAACATGGTAGTGATGAATATGAGGAGATTGACAGCTAAAGGGACAGTGAAATGGCAGTCAAAGGGAAAATGTGCATGACCATAAAAATAGTGAGCAAATTCATGAGAATGACAACAGCAATATGAAAGAAGAGGACAGTGAAAAAGAGGATGACACTGATGTTGTAGGAATTTAGAGATAATATAGCAAAGGAGATAGTCAGATAGTCATGATAGTTGTCATGACAGTCATGACACCAATCAACCTCCTAGTGATGATGAAAATGACAACAGTATAGGGGATGATGAATAGAAAGACCCTAATGATGAACAAAACCAAAGTGAAGAAAGTAGAGGCTGAGGATCAAATTTAGGACCAAGAAGGTTGTGATGAAACAGAGCATGTGATCACTAAAGAGGATCATAGTAAAGATGAAGAAGCTGATGACAACACCAAGGGCCACTACCATGATGAAAACACTACCAAAACCACCATCACTCCTCTTGCATACAACTACGAAAGAGGGTCAAGGCATGTGTTTTCTGCCTCTAAAGGGCAAGGGACCACGCCATCCACCTCAACTCAACAAATTGACAAAGGTAAGCAACAGGTAAAGGTAGAAGGGGAGAACCCTGAAATAGAAAGGGAGTTTGAACTTATCCATATAGACAGTGATGAAGAAAATGAAAGAAGAATTTAAAACTCCCTCCTCCAAGAAAATAATACACAAATAAAAGGCCTAGAAGCTGAGTTGGAGAGGTCAAAGGATGCCATTCATTTCTATCAAATGGAAAACAAGCAAATGAGTGCCCACCATGCCATCTATGAGGCTAGAGCACTCAAATCCTGGAAAGAAACCCAAAGAGCACAAGTGAAACTAGAATAATACATGGGCCCATATGAAGAAAGTGAAGGTGAAGAGGAACAACCTAGGAAGAGGCCAAAAACCATCGGGTTGAGGAAAGCATTGGCAAAACAGAGGGAAGAGGAATCAACCCTAGCAGAGGAACTTTATCTCAATGAAATCCTTATCATGTAAATTGAACATGATTGGGAATCATGGCTTGAGAGGGCAAACATACATATAGATTCCAAGCTAAAAAAGGAAAATGAAAGCTTAGATCTGCGAAGAAAGATGACCAAGCATTATGCAAAGAAAAAAAAAGTTGCTTGTGCCAAACTGAAGGAGGCCCTCACTAAAATACAAACCCTAAAGGAGGAAAAAGAGCAGGATAACCTTGGATTTTTAGCTTCAGCTTCTCAAAAATTTTCCGAGACCCCTTGAGGGAGGCCTCCACCAATTTTGAGAAAATTTGGGAGACTTTTTGTTTTTTTATGATTTTTATGGCCCATTAGCGCAGTGCCACTAGCACTACGCTAATCCATGGAGCATCCTCAGGAGAAAAACTCAGAATTTTTTAGTTTCTCATCACTAGTACACTTTTTTCACTACGTTTCATATTATTTGGAGCAAGGTTGACCCCTCAAAATTTCAAAAAACCCCTCATTTTTTACCATTCTACCACTATTTTAGACCTGGTGCTGTGCTAATGACAGTCTCAGGATTTTGGAATTTTGAGTAGGCTATAGGAGCTGGATCAAGAAACCAAAAGAATTTCTAGAAAGTAGACTCATCTAGCTTTCCAACGCGCCATCACGAAGCCAAATCTGACATCGGTAAGGGGTCCAAAACGTGGTTGCAAAAGTCCCTATTTTATGCTTGAGGTGGCACTGCACAAATGGAATATTTTGTGTGTTTTGGACCAAATGTGAACAAAACACACTCAATTATTGCAAAATCATATTTTAGTGTTTTTTGAGGCAAATCACTCTAGAATTAGGTGCAAGAAGTTATCTTAGCATTTATTTCATGAGATATTTTGTGCCTTGGGCCTTCCAAGGTCTCTTAGGCATAAATTACATTTATGGGTGATTTTGACTTTTTCCAACCCTATCTAGGGTTTTTGCCCTCCTTTGTTGAGTTAAATAGAGAATGAGGGCTTCATTGTAAATGTTGGAATTTGATGAGTTTTGAGAGAAATACATGGTTTTTATGAGCTTGGAGAAGAAATTGGTGTTGTGGAGTTTATGAATGGCTTACTTGGATTGATGATGGAGAAGATTGTTTACAGGATCCCTGAGCTTGGTTTAATGGTGATTTGTTTCTAATTTTTTCATGTTTTCTTTTTTATCATTATGTTTCATCCTTCTATATGCAGTAGAATAGAAAAGTATAGGTTAAGAAATTCTCTTTGAAGAACCTTTGTCCTCTTGTCTTCTATTGCCTTGATGTTTTTCCTTTGCTGGGTGTGTTTAAGGAATTCTTAGCTGCTCTTTAAGCCACTTTATGCTTGTTTATTCCATCTATGGATTAATATGCTAGTTTAAAATTATGTTTCATGGCAAGCCCTACTTATTTGATGCTATCTAAACTCTATTTTGAAATCCTCCTTTGAAGTATAACATGTTAGGTTAAGCCAAAGAGGTCTTGTACCGATCTTGCTGTAATATCCCTTTTTTGGGAATATCAAGATTCTATTCCAGAGATAGACTGTAGGGGAATTTAATGGATATGTCACCTTCAAAATAAGGATGAGATCCAAAGGCTTCCTGGCCTTCTACAGGCTCTGTCTATATAACTTGGAATAATTCCCTTTTCAGGAATGTCAAGAAGGTGCTCAAGGAAAACATTGTATAAGTAAAACTGTGAAAAAATAATGCAGATCAGGGCTTCGTTCCCCTCATTTATGCTGTATGTAATTATATATGGAATTTCATCAGAAAAAAATCGGTTTAGACTATTTAAACAGATCTCCCAAAAACGTGAAGAGCTAAAAAACACCCAAAGAGGAAGGTTGCAGCAAAATGCAAGCACTGCTTCAGGAATTGCGCAGTTTTAGCATATGTTCAGAGGATACCAGCAAGGAGAATTATATTTCAGTCTTACAGCAACAAATAAACATTGTTATAAAGCCCTTTCATTATACAATATAATGCATGAGCCAATACAACAAAAAATCTTCAGAAAAGAGAGCAGTAATACAAGCATATTTGCAGTAATGCTTCAACAGTGTTATTTTTCAGAAGGTTCAGTAGATGGAAGTTACAAATCAGATCTAGGAAAAATCTATGGATAAAATATCAGATCTATACCAGATCTGGAAACTATATAGTTTTCTCTACAAGATCCACTTGGAATTTTGACAAAAGCACGCATGAATAAGAGTAGACCTGGGAAACAAGTTGCAGATCTGAAGATTGTTGCAGTAAATTTCTGAATATAAAATTTCATTAAAATGGATCAGATCTGAACAGAACATAGATAAACAAGCCAATCCATGGATCACCAAGTGGAAGGCAAAGCCTAGCACAAGAGATCTCTGATCTAAACTATGAGCAAGACAACCTGCAAACCCTCATATATAAATAACGCAGTTTACATAGCAGGACAATGTTGTAGCTCAAATGACATAGAAAAATTATGAAGAATTGCAGATCTGAAGTACAAGAAATGATACACTCTTCCAGGAGGTCAAAGGACCCACTCCATGGAGAGAGGCTCTCAAAATACACTAGATCTCTGTAGATCTATATCACTACTTGTTGCAACTTACAGAGATAACAAAACCCTCAATGGATCAGCACTGCCAATGTAAGTAGAAGCTTGGCCTCAAGCCTAATAGTGGTTCAATTCAGAAAAATTTCCTCCTTGAATCATCAAAGGAGGAGGTGAATATCCTGCATAGGAATTCCAGATACAATCCTCTACTCAATAGCAGAGAATGGTATTTTTCGAAGCAAACAAATACTCAGAAATATGATCTATCAACAACCCTCTCTTGCTGCCCTCATTTTCCTTTTATAAGATGAGAAAGCTCTTGCAAACCCTAAACCATCTTGATGAGTTAGCCCTTTTCACATTAGAGGCTCCCTTCTAGAATTGCACTGTCCCTTTTAGAGATGCAATGAACCTAGACAACGCTGTTGATTTGGTCAAGGTTGACCTCGTCTTTAGCTCAAACCTCTTTCACACCTGCAAGTGATTATTTACATAGCCCTGATTTTTCTTTGTTCACATGGGCATTGATTTATTTAGACTTTTTAGGAGTTTTACATGTCCTCCTTTATTCATTTATTCATGAAACAGAAATTAAAACGAAATTGAATGTTCCTCTTAGCTAAGGCTAAGTGGGAACATTACAGTCCTCCCCTCCAAAATGTTGCTTGTCCTCAAGCAACTGATAGGGTAAGAGCTGTAGTTCTTCTCCATATCCAATTATGGCACCATCAAGGATCAAGCTTTCATCATGGACCAAGTGCTCATCAAGCCAATACATCAGAAATTGCTGCTCCAATGCTAACATGATGGGGGCATAGTCTATCCCTTCAGGAGTGTAAAACTCAACAGAAATAAACAGGGGTGAAGCAATGTCACATATAAAACATGTACCATGAAGTACAAGATAAAGTTCCATCCCATGTGGTACATATACACTGCCCACTTTTTTCCCATACAAAACCATAAACAATACCAATATATCATCTATGTATGGAAGCAAAATCACATATATGCAAACTGAAATTTGCTCTTCAGGAGGTGGGTCACAATCCCCCATAAGGTAACAACACAGTGCATTCCTTGTTTTGAGTAGATTTGAGTGTGGTAGGTGGTACTCCCACCACATCTTTGTTGTATGGGTCACTTTGACATGGCTGAAAGTGAGGCCCAAGTTAGGTGTCGTTGGGAAGCACCCATCATGATAGAGAATCTCCCTTTGCACCTCAAGGTTGTGGCCAGATTTAAAATTTTTATTGGCCTCATCAATGCCATGAGATCTGTATATAATGTCACTCCTTGTAGGAGCCATGGCCTGCATACATATGGTAAGATACTGTGTCAAATCAGAAAAATAAACATGCTCCATAAGATCAGATTCTCTACCATTCAAGTCTCCCACACACATGGAGTTAGGCATGGGAATTCCTCCTCTTTTAAGAGAAGGAAGAGATGGCTGAAATATCTCCTACATAGAGTCCTTTTGCTGCCCCATCTCCTCATAACTATTGCACTCTTGTAAGTGATAATGTAGTTCCTCCCAATCATAGTGTTGATGTAGTTCTTCCTTCATACCCTCCCAATCAAAACTCCTCATGATTAGGGAGTAAATATTTGCTAACTGCATATAGCTAGAAAGGAACTCTTTGTGTGCTCTTTGTAATATCTCTTTCTTAAGCTTGGAATCTTGAGACAAGAATACTTTTCCAAGATGACAGATGACCCCTTCATGGACCAAATAGCCTCCTCCTTGCTTCATGCCATCTAATATCATCCCGGTGTGCAGATCTTTGGAGTACTCCACAAGGAGTTGAGATCTCCAATAAGGATCTACACAACTCAACAAGGACATCACTGTTGATGCATCTATGGCGGTGCTTGCCTTGTTGCTGATTGTTTCTTTGACATTACACATGCAAAAAAAATTTCTGGTAAGGCTAATCCTCCCCTTTCATTCCTCCCATAGCACTGTGGATTTCTCTTCCATTTCTCCAGCACTTTGTGAGGCTTCCCCCACATGATTAGAATCTAATGGCATTCCAAGTGCCTTGCCATGAGGTAGGAATGTTCCTTGCAACATTCTCATAAACATGAGAGAAGGAACTGTGAGGTCCTTGCCCCCACTGCGCAATTCAATCTCTATTATTTCGGTGGAAACATCATGTGAAGGATAGGTGTGCATGCCTTGAATGATTTGTTGTTTCCCACTTGTTGGAGCAAAGGCTCTCTCTTCCTCTCTGGATGGTGATTGATCCTCCTCCTCATCATCACCAACGCTGTGACCTCTCATAGGTCCATCATTTCCCTCTTCCTCGTCAAAATCAAAGAAGACTTCAATATAGTGTGCTCTTCTAGCAACAAATCTATGTCCCGATACCCATGGCTCTTGACAAGTGAAACACAATCTCTTTTTCCTCAACTCCCTCCAGAGATCAATTTTAAGAGGTTTATTTAGTGAGCTCTCCTTGGATAGAGAAAATTTCCCTTCTTTCCCCTTAGAAGAGTGAGGGGTTCTACTTTTGAAAGTTGCCTTTGCTCTTGGCAAGGCATCTTGGAGATCCCTAGCTCTCTCAATGGCATCATGCAAAGTGATGGGCTTGGTAGAATTAACCAACCCATGCAAAGCTTTCTCTAGGCCATCAATGAACATGTAGACTCTCCTTGCTACTGATAGATCAGGGACCATTACAGACAACCTTAGGAATTTAGAGATATAGGCCTCTGCATCTCCTGTCTTCTTAAGCTTTTCCAAGCTTATAAAAGGGGCCTCTGGATCTTTCTGATCAAATCTCTCCACTAGTCTCCTAGTAAAACCAGCATATGTAGACACATTTCTGTTTCCCAATGTAGATAGACCATGAAACCACAAGTTGTGGGCTTCACCCTCAAAATGAAATGCAACAATCTTGATGGCTTCTACTTCGGGAACTTTATTCAACTGGAAATAGATGTACAAATTTTCCACCCATTCTTTGGCAGAACAAGAGGATGATCCATTGAACTTTGGCAAAAAGAACCTACCCATAGTGTGGTGTCTCCCTTGAAAGAAACCCCCGTCTCTGTATTGTTGCCATGGTCTCCTCCAGTCTTTGAGATGGAAATAATCTTGAAAGCTCAAGTTGTCTTTGAACCTCTAGCTTTTTGATTCATATTCCACAAATTAGCCTTCCAAGGAGGTTGGTTCTTGTGGTCTCTCATTCTCTACAGCCAAGAAGGTAGGCATAGTAGAGCATTGGGAGGCCTGTGGGACTTGTGGTAAGCTCACTGGTTGACCAGTCCCAAAATGAGATACTTCAGAACTTTCTCCTTGATGGAATCTCCCAAGGTATTCCCTCATTCTATCCACTCTCATCTCCTTTATCTCCTTGGATATATCTTCCATAGCCTCCAAGAGATTTTTTGCAAACTCCTCTACTTCGTTATCTTTATCATTCACAGATTCAGGGTCTTTCCCCTTGTCTTAACCCTAGTCAAGATCAATAGTGGTGTATTCATACTTTCTATGACTTATCTTTTGGTACCTCCTCTCCCTCTCAATAGGAGGATCCTCATATTCAGAATGCAGCATGACTGGTGCTCCAATGGTAAGCACAGGCTGTGCCAAGAGTGGAGCTCTGATACCACAGTAATATTGCTTTTCCGGGAATATCAAGATTCTATTCCAGTGATAGACTACAGGGGAATTTATTGGATATTTCACTTTCAAAATAAGGATGAGATCCAGAGGCTTCCTAGCCTTCTGCAGACTCTGTCTATATAACTTGGAATAATTCCATTTTAAGGAATGTCAAGAAGGTGCTCAAGGAAAACATTGTATAAGTAAAAAATTTCAAAAATAATACAGATCAGGGCTTGTTTCCCCTCATTTATTATGTATGTGACTTATATATGTAATTTCATCAGAAAAAAATCATTTTAGACTATTTAAATAGATCTCCCAAAAACTTGACTAGCTTAAAAGCACCCAAAGAGGACGGTTGCAGCAAAATGCAAGCACTGCTTTAGGAATTGCACAGTTTCAGCAGATGTTCAGAGGAGACTAGAAAGGAGACTTATATTTCATTCTTATAGAAAAAAATCAACATTATGATAAAGCCCTTTCATTATACAGTGGAATGCATGAGCCAATACAACAACAAATCTTCATAAAATAGAGTAGAAACAAAAGTATATTTGCAAAAATGCTTCAACAGCGTTATTTTTTAGGAGGTTCAGTAGATGGAAATTAAAAATCAGATCTAGGATAGATCTATGGACAAAATATCAGATCTATAACAGATCTAGAAACTATATAGTTTTCTCTACAAGATCCACTTGGAATTTTGACAAAAGCATGCATGAATAAGAGTAGATCTGGGAAACAAGTTGTAGACCTGAAAACTGCTGCAGTAAATTTCTGAATACAAAATTTCATTACAGTGGATCAAATCTTAACAAAACATATATCGGAAAGCCAATCCATTGATCACCAAGTGGAAGGAAAAGCCCAGCACAAGAGATCTTTGATCTAAACTATGAGCAAGACAACCTGCAAACCCTCATACATAAATAACGCAGTTTACCCAGTGGGACAATGCTGTAGCTCAAATGACATAGAAAACTACTGAAGAATTACAGATCTAAAGTATAAGAAATGATACACTCTTCCAGGAGTTCAAAGGACCCACTGCATGGAGAGAGGCTCTCAAAATACACTATATCTCTACAGATCTAGATCACCACTTGCTGCAGCTTGCAGAGACAGAAAAAACCTCAATGGATCAGCACTGCCAATGTAAGTAGGAGGTTTGCCTCAAGCCTAATAGTGGTTAAATTCAAAAAAATTTCCTCCTCGAATCATCAAAGGAAGAGGTGAAAATCCTGCATAGGAATTCCAAACACAATCCTCCACTCAACAACAGAGAATGGTATTTGTCTAAGAAGAAAAATACTTAGAAATATGATCTATTAACAACCCTCTATTGCTGCCCTCCTTTTCCTTTTATAAGATGAGAAATATCTTGCAAACCCTAAACCATCTTGATGAGTTAGACCTTTTCACATTAGAGGCTCCCTTCTAGAACTGTGATGTCCCTTTTGGAGATGCAATGAACCTAGACAGTGTTGGGGTTCCCATCTTTTGGCCAGATTGGCAAGACCAAAAGATGAGACAACATCAGAACCACTTTCAGTCCTCAAGATCTAGCCCTCTTAGGTCTAGAGAGGGATCTCTCTATGCATGCAAGATTTTATGTCCTTTAAGCTCGAAGTTAAGATATTAGGCTAGTTAATGGGCACGGGTTTGTTCGTTTGATTTTTTGTTTGGTTGTTGGGAATCAGGAAAGCAAGATTAAATGTGAGACAAGGATGTGTAAAGAGGATTTTAGGCAAAGGAGAGATTATTTCAGAGAACATCGAGACCATTGGGAAATGGAGTCAGGAAAGGGTTTACTTTCTATTCAATATACAAGCTTTTAGTTGGGCTAGTCATCTAAAGCATTGGATCTTAAAGATGATAGTGTGGCATGAAATGGTAAGAAAGAAGGTGAAAGCAAGGAAACCTCCAAGGTGACCTTTCAAGAATTATATCCAGGGACAGGACATGCCATTGGAAAACCTGTGATCGAAAACCTAGAAGGCTAACTCTTCAGACAAGGAAACATTTAAGATTTAATCACAAAGGTGAAAACCTGAGATCAGAGAGAGACTTTGAACTCTCAATGCTTCAGCCTCCAGCTCAAGGGAACTTAGAAAGGTTCAATTAACTGAAAAGGATCCTAGTGAGACAGAGACAAATTTCTAGACTCCCAGTATCCCAATTCATTCAATTAAAGCCTAACAAGAACATCTAAGAATAGATTCATTAATTCATACATCAGTTAGCAGTATATCTGACCGCTACACTGGTTAAATTAGCTTGAAATCAATCCTTAGATAACACATAAAATAGAAAAACATTGAAGGCAGGGAGAGCAGAAACATAGGGTACCTAACAAAGGTAAATCCTATGCCAGATTTCTGATGCGTTCCAGAAGAAATGAAATGTAATGAACTAAAAGACAGAGATAGGAAAACATCACCGCTGCTTTAAATCAGGATCCAAAGAAATGTGCTTGTGATATTAAAGAGCAACACCAGTAAAGTAAAACATTACCAATAGCTTGATATTCAGTCTGAAAACATCTTCCTTAGCCTATCTTACAACTTCACTCAGAGAAAATGTCTCAAGAGAAACAACTTGCAATTCACAGATAGTCGATCAACAACCCTTACAATGAGTTTCTTCATGAATTTTATAGCTAAGAGAGAGGTAGAGGAGGTAGATGAAAAACTAAATGTAGCATTAAAACTCAGAAGAGGTAGAGTGCCAAGGCCTTATTTTGTTTTAAATTTTGGGCATTTATCTTCAGTACTCTTTGGTTGAAAGAGTGGTCTTTGTCAGGCTGCAATTTACTCCGAGTATGTCTTTGATGTACTTGTTGTAGCACTCTGTAGAACTTTGGTGAACTAAACAAAAATAGATCAATGACTCAGGTCTGCCATACTATGTAACAAATGCTTCTGATAGCATAGGATTGTTGTCAGGGCTGACATTTCCTCAAGAACACGGTATGGAATTGAAACAGTATGGGCATTTCGTCCTTTCACGGGTAGGAACATTCTGCTGATGGTGACACTAATATATATTGTTTTGTGTTCCCTAGGCCTTCTGTGTGATTTATGAGGTCTTCAATCTGGTACCTTGCCTTTAAATTATTGGATTAAGGCTCACGATCTTCAATTACATGCCTTAAACTCTCTACTTTCTCATTGATACTCTTTGTCGCTCCATGATTGCCTCTGTCTGCGAAATCTGCGTTTTAATGGCTCTGGACAGGTTTTACAAAGTTTAACTCTATTCTTTTAATGAGAATCATGTCATAACACCTTCCCAGGCCTTTTCTCCATAATCTCAGTCCCTGAAAATGGTCTTTTCCTACGTTCTGTGCCACTGTAACAGTGACTGTGAACAATGGAGGTTTTCACCACCTGTAACCCTGCAAAACACGAAAACACATTAGGAAATCCATGCATGGGATGCGCAGATGTAATGGAGGACTAGAGGAAAGGTGGCGAAACTATGGAGGGACGTACGTGGAATAGCAGAAGATGCATTTGGAAGACAGCGAGAAAGGAAATTTTAATGTAAAACATTAAAATTTGACCTTTGAATGAAATATAAAGGGAACGGATGAAAATGCGATGAAAACACGTGGTATGGGTGACGTGGTGGGACCCGGTCAATGGCGGGGCATGAACTTAATCCGTACCATCCGATCTCAGGAGGATATCAATGGTTGAAAATGCATCGGAGGGCAACTGATGGTGGGCCAGGGGTCCCTTTTTTCTTTGGTTATCACTCGAGCATCTTTCGGGTGCGAACGCCATCGGATGGCTGACCATAGATCTGACAGTGGACATCAATATCATGCCGGCCCCGCATCCAAACGTTAACGCGCGACGAGGGTGGTTTTTCAATAGTGCTCGAAGCCACGTGTTGGCCGGTGAATGGCATCACTGCCAAAAAAAAATACCGCCCTCCTTCCAAAGGCGGTGCGATAGAAACCGCCAGTTTTGAACAGTGACTGTCTGTGGGGACCACTGGGTACGATGAGATTTGCGAAGACTGTCAGATCTATATAGATCGACAGCAGATATTGCACCCGACCATTTATTTAATAAGTGCGCTACGGGCTAGCGCTTGGTTTTAGTGCCCGGGTCGTGTGGGGAAAAGGTTTCGGGGGCTAGCCGAAGGGGGCTAGGCCTGACATATGTTAAAATATGGGTTTTCGGCCCCTTTTAATGCAATTTGAGGTCAGAAAGGGGTAACGGTAGAGGGAAGAAAGGGTTATTAAACAAAACAAGGGGTGTGTTTAGGATTTAAAGGGGATTTTGGGATAATTTAGAGAAACAAGGGGAAGGAAAAGAGAGGGAAACAAGGGCTAATTGCGGATGAAATAGGGGAAAAGGCCTTTGGGAATTATTTTCTCAATAGAGAGGCTTATTGACTTGGAAACAACAGTGAGGATTCTTCAAAAGGCAAAGGCACAAGGAGGCTTCAAGGATGATGTGTTTTCAGAGGGAAATGCATTCTTGGAAGGCTCAAAAACATTTTAGCCCCCATTTTGCTTGTCAAAAAATTCATAGGGGGCTAACTGTGGCTCCACATGGGGATGGCTTCTTCTTGAAGGAGTCAAGAATTCAGAAAATTATCTTTGGTGTAGGCAAGATGCCTGGTACTTGACCCATACCTTTTCTTTCTTGGATCAACTGCCACAAATCATAAGACATCACATCAGCAGAAAAATTCTCCCAAACAATCTACCTACCCATCCTACATTCCTAACATTTTTTCTTCCAGGGTGCACTTGGACTAGCAGACCCTTTTCATCATTTATTTTTGAAAACAGAAAACACACAAATCTAATTCTACCCTTATCACTCCATGAGACTAGATTAAACTATTGGCCTCATAGCTTCTCTACCTAAACTAATATCTGCTAGGATTAGGATGTCTAGCAGATTTCTTCTCTACATTCTAAGACAGAAATTGAAAAACAGCCAAGCCAAGATTAGACTGCCTAGCTTGCTGGACTTTGCAGAAATTAAAAACAACTAACTAAAATGCTCACAAGCTGAGCTTTATTGAGATTTTTCCTACGTACCCTAATCTAACTGGAATATTTTCCAGTCTAGCTTACAAACATTATCTTCCAATGCAACCAGTCCATCAAGTGATCCCATGACTGGTCTTTCTTGCTCAAATCTTTGAGCATGCTGGATAGGCAGGGCTACTCCCACTCTTTTTGTTCCACAATAGCAGTTACAAAAAATTTTCTTGCTATCTGCAACATGCTGCTCAACAATACCTTTGATCCTGCTTCAAATGTTTGTAGGAAATGAACATAAGGATCTTGAAATGATACCTAGTTGTAAAGATTTGGCAGGCTGATTTCAACCAGGATTTCTTCCTGTTCCACTGGATCAAGAATAATTCTCCCTTGAGAAAGAGAAACTCCCTCATCCTCTTCATCATCTGAACTGGAGGACTCATCATATCTTGCAGCACTGTCCTCTTGGAGCTCCAAGATGTTTTGATTAGGTGGGCTGAGCTCTGTGAAGAGATCCATGTATTCTTGAGCAGGGGTTTGGTCTATTGCTTCCTCTATTTCAAGAGAAGGCCCCTCGTTTTTAGTCTGCTCAAAAATATCTGCCTTGTTTTCTTCCTCGTCTTCTGAAAAGGAAAGCTGCTGGTTTCCAGTCTCACTGATGATATGTGGTAAAGCAGAATGAAGATTCAAGGAATCTTCATCTACTATTAAATTGTCATATTTATCGCCATCAGTGTCATAAATAGGTTGGCTCGACCAAGTCGACCATTCTGGATGCTCAGCAGGTCTTTCTTCGTTTTGATTTTCAGAGGAGCCTTCTGGATATATACAATCAAACTCACGGGATGAATGAGAATGAGTGTGTGTTCTATAAAATACTTCAGAGGTGGAATTCTGATTTAATATTTGCCCAATCTCTTCTTCTATCAAAGGGGAAGATTTTCTTGTGGTTATTTGAGCATAAGTGTAGCAGCTCTCTGTTTCTTGTATTATCTGATTTGGAGGCAGGATGTCTTCTTGAACCTCTTCTAGAATATCTTCAGTTGTGCTTGCAAGGAAATCTTGAGGATCTTTTGATGTTTCTTAATCTCTCTCTGATTCAGACAAATCCTCATGAACCTGATGATACTCGGTTAGACTAAAAGGCTCATGAGCGGTTTCTTCTTCCACATTAGATTCAACATCTTCTATGTGGTCTCTTATTTCGTCAAAGCAACATTACCTATTATCTTTTGCCAATAGGTCGTGATGTTCTCTGGTCAGCATCGTACAATCCATAGAAAGGCGATCAGGTGCTTCCTGATCACTTTCCTCTTCATCTTCCATAGATTTTAGAGTATCACACATGTCTTGCTAATTATCTAGGTCTTGAGTTTGTTCTTGTTCTGGAAGAGGCATGGGCTGTTCTAAATAATCATCATTTGCATTCATATTAGCCATATAAATCTCCAGCACTTTACCAAACATGTCTGCTATTCCATTTAATTGATCACATAAAGTATCTAGCTTTGTATCTCTGTCCATGTCTCGATCCATGTTACTGCAAAGATGGTCACTACATCTTCTCAACCAGTTCAGAGTCTTTTACCAGTAGATTCATGTGGTCTTTTGGGAGTTATGGAGTGTGGAGTCTCCAGGTAGATGAACTTGACTATTTGGAGTAGGCTGCTATCCACCATCAGCAATTAAAAACCAATCTAGGCTAAGTGGTCTTAGTTCCCCAGTGGAGTCACCATTATGTTGGGGTTCCCTGTTTTGGCCAGATTGGCAAGACCAAAATATGAGACAACATCAGAACCACTTTTAGACCTTAGGATCTAGCCCTCCTAGGTCCAGAGAGGGATCTCTCTATGTATGCAAGGTTTTATGTCCTTTAATCTTTGAGTTAAGATATTAGGCTAGTTAATGGGCATGGGTTTGTTCGTTTGATTTTTTGTTTGGTTGTTGGGAATCAGGAAAGAAAGGTTCAATGTGAGACAAGGATGTGTAAAGAGGATTTTAGGCAAAGGAGAGATGATTTCAGAGAACATTGAGACCATTGGGCAATGGAGTCAGGAAAGGGTTTACTTGCTATTCAATATACAGGCTTTCAGTTGGGCTAGTCATCTAAAGCATTAGATCTTAAAGATGACAGTGTGGCATGAAATGGTAAGAAAGAAGGTAAAAGCAAGGAAACCTCCAAGGTGATCTTTCAAGAATCAAATCTAGGGACAGGACATGCCATTGGACAACCTGTGATCCAAAAACTAGAAGGCTAACTCTTCAAACAAGGATACATTTAAGATTTAAACACAAAGGTGAAAACTTGAGATCAGAGAGAGACTTTTAACTCTCAATTCTTCGGCCTCCAGCTCAAGGGAACTTATAAAGGTTCAATTAATTGAAAAGGATCCTAGTGAGATAGAGATAGAGTTTTAGACTCCCAGTATCCCACTTCATTCAATTAAAGCCTAACAAGAACATCTAAGAACATATTCATTAATTCATACATCAGCTAGCAGTCTATCTAACCGCTACACTGGTTAAATTAGCTTGAAATCAATCCTCAGATAACACATACAGCAGAAAAAAATTGAAGGCATGGAGAGCAGAAACATAGAGTACCTAACAAGGGTAAATCC
>CM076581.1:979621402-979818392 GCA_034641835.2 Pinus albicaulis
ATCATAACAGGAATGTAGTGGAAATATGATAAACTCAAAGGAAAAGGGAGTTTGGCCTGATAAAGGAGCTCATCTCGAACTTGCAAACCATATGGATTGTTGTACTCTAGGAGGACCTGTCATCAGTAAACATTCCAAAGCATAAGAACCCTGTCTATCCACAAGATCAAATAGAACAGATGATAAATAATGCCATTACACAGGCAGGAGAAAGTGCTTGGTTTTTTCAAGGAAACACTGATCTTCATAGTCACAAAGTTTGTTTGTTAAAATAATAAATCATAAGATGCAACAAGCCAAATGTTTAATTCACCCTTAGGACAATGTAGGGAGACAGTATTACTCTGGCTAGGGTTTCTGCTGACACACAATGATGCTTGCAAGTGAACATACTTAGACCGATGTTTTCCAAGTGGTCTACTTAACATCACCTTCAGAGAAAGGCTGTCTCGAAAAAGAAATGTTAAAAAACCTTCAAACACCTTATCTAATGAAGAGCCTCCTCCATATATGAGTAGAGGGCCAAAGCTACTGCAGGTTGCTGAAACTGATTTATATAAGAGAACAGTGGAAGGATACCAAAGACTCAATCAAGGTCATTACACAGATAAAAGATAGTACTGATGATGTAAGGGTATTGATACTCCTATTTCAAGAACTATCTGTCAGACAATACATCTAGAGGAAAGGAGAAGGTATTGAACATATTGTATGCTATCAATGCCAAAGGAGCAGTTGATTTAAAAAGAGTTAAAAGCATTCCATGATCACCTGCCCAGAAATCTAAGGAAATCCCTTCTGAGTAAACAAAAAAGTCTAATGTGAAAAGATGCAACCTAAAAAGTATATTTTCAGTCCAAAGAAAAACTTGTGAATCACCTGGAAGAAGCAATTTATCACTGGGAAAGTAAAACAGTGGCCAAGGTTAAGTCATAGAATGCATGATGACAGCTATACAATGCTGTGAATAGACAAAGAGGCAGTTTGATAAATGGTCAGTTTTTGAGTTTAAAGGCAAGTGCATTCCTCCCAACATTCAAAAGATAGATATGTCATCAGTAAGGTACCTTGTAGTAAGAAGTTGTTTGAAACAAAAAGAAGGCGCCTTTTGAAATTGAGAAGCCATATGTAAATCCAAGTTGGGTCAGTAAACTTGGCGCCTTTTGTGTTCAAAGTTGGAGAAGCTGTCAAAGGCTAAAGCACTGTAAAGATAGATTTCCATAACCAGCCTTGTTCTTCAAACAAAAAGCAGTGTCCAGCTCGGGTCAGAGTTATTGTTCAAGTCTACATATGCAAAATGAAATACCCACAGTTTGAAAAACAAAACAGATTTCCAAAAGCCTACGTTACGTTTCCAAGCAAGGTAACCGTTGACAAAGGGTTTGAAAATAACATAAAGGTTTAAGTATGAGAGGAGGAAATGTCATTTTCAAAAGCCGAAGACGTTTTTGCCTCCCTGTCACCAAAGAAATAGTTTTCGGGTCATCAGGCAGAAGTTAAAACTGTTTTAGGGCGGCGCGACGGGCCTGGAATGTGGCGCGACGTGCCTGGGCGTCGTTTTGTAAAGGTTTCCTTCTTCGGTGTGACGGGCCTGTAGGTGGGCGCGACGTGCCTGTAGGTGGCCGCCCGACCACCCGACAGGTCGACCCGACAGGCCCGACAAGAGTTTCCTCTACGCGACGGGTTTGTTATCAAGGTTGCCGCGCGTCTTTTTCAAGCTGTCCAAGGTTTCTTACCTCCTTTCAAGCAAACATCCATCAAATTTGAGGTATTTTTATGAACTCCCATCGATTGCAAGGTGTTATTAAGTGACCAAAATGTTTGACAAACCCAGACCTTGCCATTAATGCTAAAAACAAGGACAGTTTTCTACACAGTGAGAGGAGGTAATTGAAATACGGATTTTAATGGTTCGAAACCAGTTTGTGTCGTTTTCAAATCATTGTATTTATTGAAGGCAGAGGTATACAAGTGATGTTTGATTTCATAAAACTTCACAAGAAAAGTGTCCCTCATAAAAGCACTGTGTATTGTTAACCTAGGTTTGCCCTTTTTCTTCACCTCATTATCATGTTGAAAAGCTGATTGACAGAGAGTTTTTTGTGGGTGAATGTTACATTGAGGGGCAGATTTAATTAATGTCTTTCTAGCTCTAGAGGCAGAAGTGTAAAAGCAGTTTTTGTTCTCTTAAAACTTCACAAAGAAAGGGGCCTTTTTTCTGAAGAACAGTTTGTTAGTGTTTGAAATTTGACATTAAAACAGAGGTGCAGGTATTTGGGTGGCTCTCTTAAAACTCACAGAGCAGAGAGTTTGTTTCCTAAAACCACTGTTACACTTATTTTACACCTAAACTAAGCCTGCCTTTTCATTACACTACATTATATCATTCTGAAGATTGTTGGACAGAGTTTTCTGAAGGTGAAACAGGGTATTTTGTTGATGATTGGGCATTTGTTGATGATTGGGCATTTATTGATGATCAAGTTTACATTAAGAGCAGAGTTATAAAGGCAGTGATTGAATTCTCAAAAAGTCACAAGTGAAAGGTTTTTCCCTTAACACAGTGGGCTAATTTTTCACCTAACCACAGGGTCTCTTTTCTTTTCCCACTGTGTGGTATCCACAGAAGTCTGCTAACAGGGGCATGTTTCAAGGTAAATGAACTAAAAGAGCAGGGTTATAATTTTTGAAGTTTGGTTTCAAAGACAAAAATACAAGTGCAAGCAGGCCTCTAGCAAAGTCACCAGAGGGGTGATTGTTTCAAGACTGCACAGGAATCTAAGGAAGCAGGCTTATCCCCATCTTTTACACATGGTCCCATTTGTTAAAGGTCTGCATGGCCGAAGTGCATGCGTAGTTGAAGGACCTGCTTAAGAAGCATGCAGGTGACTTATTCAAAGAAACGTTGTTGCATCTTATTCAACTACGTTGTCCATATCTCGTCCAAACAAGATAGTGGCCTTTTTCAATTCAAACAGGCATTGTTCAAAAAAGGCGCTGGTTTCTTCCGAAGCATAGTTAGGTCAAAATGCCTCCAAAGCAAGACAATAGGAGCAACATGACAGTGGTGAAGATCAGCAGAAGCAGGAACCAGATGAGGATAGTGCTGAACAGCAGCAGCTCAGCAGTTTGAGCAGCAGCATAAGGATGATGATCAAGAACAGCAGTTTTAAGGAGCGCCCGACACGGAAAGAGGAGAAAGACATATCAGCCCTTGATATTTTGGCATCAGATTCGGAGCATGTTGCTATGGACCCTTGAAGGTCATGCATGCCAATTTTGGGCCTATTTCGGCAACTTTTTGTTTTTCGGCATTTTCGGGTTTTAGTCAAAAACCCAATTGCGCCTCGTCGCCGAGGATTTTTCAAGGAGGAGGATGATACCGATGGATGCCATAATTCCATGAGCAGGGTCTCAGCCGATTTTCGTGGCATTTGAAGATCATTCGCCCCTCCAAATTGGCGAAAAACAGCCTCATTTTGCACATTCTGCCCGCCATATCAGCAGCCTGCTATTTTCTGGGTTTTTGCGCACAGGTACAGTTTTGAGGGACTTTCAGAGATCAGATTAAGGTGATTCCACTTGCGTTGGAAAGCAGACATAGAGAGCTTTCCAACGAGCCATCATGAGCCTCATTTCGACATCAGGAAGGCTGCCATTCGCATTCAGAAAGTCAGGGGACCTTTTTCAGGCATAAATATGAAGTATTTTTGCAATTTTTGAACTCCAAAAATCTGCTTTTCCCAAATGTGCGTTAGGCTATTTTTATCATGGGAAAATCATGTAAGGTCAATATAATTTCCGTTTTTAGCAGTTTTTTAGATATTTTATTAGATATTTTGTGCCTTGGGCTTTGCAAAGCCTCAAGGACAAGTTTAGATATTTTGACTTGGCCAATGGGATAGCTAGTTGCTCCATGAGGTTTTCCTCCTTCTAGCCTATTTATCCCATGATTCTCATTGTAAATAAGAGGCTGAACTTGAAAGAAGAATTAATGCATTGGTCATATGAGCTTTGAAGAATACACTTGAGTTATGATTTTTGGACTGCCTCTTGGATGCTTTTGAGGAATGTTGAAGGCTTGTTGATGGATTCCTTGACATGGTAGAATGGTATAGTGCTTCTTAATGTGTTTTGTCTTCTAGTTTTCACTCATATTTCATTTTTCTTGTTGCTATAGATCAGTAAAGATTGATTTTGAGACATGCCCATGGAGGCACCTCAAAATCCCTGAATCTTCATAGCTTGATGTTTTCTTCTCCCTTAGTTATGCTAAAGAATTCTTAGCCGCTCTTTAGTAACCTAAGGTATTGTTGCTAAGTTTTATTCATCAGTTCCATGTATGTTGAGTAGGATGTATGGTTTGCCCTACCTACCTATCAGCTGCCCATAGTTCTGTCCATAAAACTTTCTCTTTGACTGATTTGTCGATCATTTTGTTGAACCAAGGAGGCCTAGTCCCGATCTAGCCCTTTGCCTAAAACTATGAAAACTTATTTGTCCAAGTGCCCAATGACTTAGAGACTATGTTTAGGCGTTCCGGCATAGTTTATGAGTTGTTAGTTTGTCTCATGTGTTTTCCCCCAAGTCTGATAGCCTTTTCCCGAAGTTAGAGGGTCATATACCTCTATGTATGGCTGGAATGTTTGATTTCTATGTATTGATTAGCTTATAGTATTCCTAGCATGATTAATGGCTTGCTATTACATGTTTATGTCTGCTATTAACTAATTTGCACTTGAAATCCCTTGTCTTTCACCAACTTACTGTCCATTTAATCCATTTTTCCCAGAGATCCCTTCTACTGTGAATCAAATCGGCCCTACAGCAGCTTTACATCATCACTTCATAGTTTCCTTGACCTGTTTGACCCCATAGCCCAATTTATCTACATCTTGTTATCCAGTTTATGTATTTGATCAGTTTCATCCCTCACAAACTTAAAAACTAAAAAAACCAAAAACACACTTCATAACTAGCCTAATATCATAACATCGCAAGTAAACACACCGACATCTTCTACACATATAGAGAGAGCCCTCTCTGAGTCCAGGAAGGCTAGGTCCTTGGGCTCCAAAGCTTGGTTTGATGTTACATCGTCATTTGGCTAGCCAATCGGCCAAATCACGGGACCTTAACATAATGGCGATCACGGTGGGACTTTGAGTTAGTGACAATCTAAGGACACCTTAGAACTCTAGAAGTCCCTTATTTTTAAGAATACTGTTTGATTGACTTATCCCACCGCTCACTAACATAATGGCGATCACGGTGGGACTCTGAGTGATAAACAACTTAGTTTCCCTAATTTGTCTAGCAGCCTTAAGAATACTATTTGATTGACTTATCCCACCACTCACTGACATAGTAACGATCACGGTGGGACCTTCCGAGTTAGTGACAGTCTAAGTGCACCTTAGATTTCTCGAAGTCTCAATCAAACTTAGAAAACTTAAGTGTTGCTTGAAGAGTAGAAGCTAACTCTTTCACCATCTTAGCAAAATGATGATTTAGTTATAAGAAGCTCTACCCAAACCTCATAAGCACAAAAAACTCAAAAAACCCCAAAATACTCCCTTAGATTGGTTTTTGGTTAGTATTGGTGGTGGACCATACAAATATACCTCAAAACAACTGATATTCCACCTGGCGACTCCACTAACTTCTAGTAAGCCTTACTATTTCACCAAACTCCAGGCTACTATCTGATAAACCTATCCCATCGCTCACTAACATAGCGGGAGATGGTGGGACACTGAGTACATAATAGTCCAGCAAAATCTTATAGACTCTTTGGTCTTTTAGGTACCATAAACAAGCAAGCAGTCCATAGACCCATTTAAGAGTAAACTCTTTTTGTTCTCATCACCCTAGCAAAGTGTTGAAACAAGTCTAGGATACTTTGAACCATAGGCTGCACATAAAACTCAGAAAATCCAAAAACATTCTCTGATTAGTTACTGGTGGTGGACCATAGCTATCTTCACAACAACAACCCAGTTCCACCTGGCGACTCCACTAATCCATCCCTTTTTGACCATCCTTCACCTTAGTAAAACTTTAGAGAAACCATTCATCCAGAACATTCACCAATACCACCCTCTTTAAAACTCTGGATCTAAAATCTGGCTTCACGAAGAATCAATACCAGAGCTCATCCAGACCCAAATCCCCCTATCATAGTAGATGACCCAGAGAAGATTCTGTGGCAAGCTTCCGAAACTGATCATCTAGCTACTGGTAGATCCATCCGTAGAACAAGATCTGTACCTAAACATCGCACTATCCTACTAGATTCACCTTTTGAATTAGAGTCATCACAAACTCTTCCCAGAAGCAAATCATATAGTAAGATAAACTTCGAAGATCTTGAACCCCTAAACCCACCACAGAGTCCTATTAGAGAAGCTTCACCCACCACTCCTCCTGATTTCCAGCTTCTTTATCAATTTGGCTCCTATCATCCCAGATCTGCTCAAAACCAGATCACTAGTCCAAGTTCATTCGCTACACCTGGTCAAACCACCACTGTTCAAACCACTTCATTTCAGCCTACTAGTCCTCATCTTGCGCATCATCCATTAGCTCCAGTCATGGCAGCCTGGTACGCACCTTTGGTGTTACCACCGCCCTTGGCTCCTCTCCCAAATAAATATCCAGACAAAATCCCACACTTTACCGGAGAAGACACCACCACAGCTCAACAGCATGTAAGTAGGATTAGTGATGCTTTTGAATACATGGAAGTACACGACGAAACCGTTAGAATGAGAATATTCGCCCAAAGCCTGGGTGGAGAACCCAAAACATGGTTTAAAAGCTTGCCTCCAAACAACATCCACAACATTCTAGAACTCTGCCAAGTCTTCACGAACAAGTGGGAAGTCCGAAGGAACCATATTCAAATTATGTCAGAATATAACAACCTAAAACGGGAAAATGGGGAAAGTGTCCAAGCATACTGCACTAGGTTCAACAATGTGTATAACGCCCTCCCACCTCACTTCAAACCCCCACTCGGTTTAATCTTGGCAAAATTCCCCGAGGGTTTTGATCCAGACATGACATATCATCTGAGAGACAAGGATCCCCCTACCCTAGAGGAAATGCAACAAGTAGCCATAAAACAAGAAGCCAATTTAGCAGAAAAAGGAGCTAGGACTAGATTAGAAAGAAAAGTCCCATATAGAGATGAGGTATCCAGTTCATCTCCTTCCCTAGATCCTAGAATAGATGGCTTGGTCAAATCCATGACAAAGATGTGGGAAAAAAATGAGTGAAAAAGTGCCTCCTAGGGAAAACCAACTAAACCCTCAAAACCAGAACCAAGGCTTTAGAAAAGGTCAGTCTCAAAATAAACCAAGAGGAAATGATCAGCAAATCAGACCATCCTTCAGTGAGAATTATGTTGATAAAGAGGATAAGGATACCGAACCCATTGATGAAAATCATTGGAACCTCATAGGTTCTGATAACGAGAGTAAGGTTTACCTCACAGCAGAAGAGCAAGAGTTATGCTATCCAAGTCAGGAAGAAACCAATGATGAAGATCTCGAAGATCCTGCCATATATTTTCAGAATTCCATTATAGAAGCTCATAGGAAGTATAACCTTAGAAGTAGAAAAAACCAAGACTACTCCAAGAAGGGTAGCCCTGACACTGCTAAAACCTCTTACACCATCCCTAAAAAAGCCATGGATAGCAACAAAATTATGGCCAAGAAAATTGACCAAAACAAGGATAAAGCTATTCAAACAAGTCTTAGCTCAGATACTCTTAGCACCTCTACAAAAACCCCCGAAGTAACGGTGTCAAACAAAGTCTCGAATCAGAGTCAGCAAATTAAGAGCATAGAAAAGATCATGTCCGAAAAAGTTGAAACAAATCTGCCCAAACTACAAACTCCTTTTAGTTTCGAAGGGGAAGTTTCCGAAATAAAAATTACCATACCCCTTACTGAGCTAATAACTGTAGATAGGTATAGATCTCAAATTTTCAAAGTTTTTGACATAGGGAGCGAAGCAGATACTTTAAATCTAACTGAAAACAAACCCGAGCTCTTATTCGGCCCGAAAATAGAAGGTCAATACCAAGAATGGTCTGTTTCTCCTTCCTATGTGAGCCTGAACACACGGGACAATATATTACATAATGCCATGTTAGATTCGGGTACCTCCCATAACCTCATGCCTAAAGCAGTCATGGAAAACCTGGGACTAGAAGTAACTCAACCTCTGGTAACTCAAGCACTCATGGAAAACAATACTCCCATTTATTCCACTCATTCCAATTTAGATTCTTTTATCTTATACAATGAAAGTGATATAGACAAGCAGATAATGGAAAAGGAAGAAGCTCTCGAACCATCAGAAACGCATTTTCCGTTACTAGATGCAGAAACTAATAACCAAAACTTCTCTGATCTTTCTCCTGTTAATCCCGCATATCATAAGTCAGAAAATAGATTTGTAAATCAAGTTGAAGAAAAGAAATATGGCAATCCAATGTACATGGCTGGTGACATTGCTTATGTTAATGATTCTCAAATGTTTGATCAATATGTTGACTTATATGATTTCCAAACAGAAGCTGACTTTGCAGAAGATTCAGTTTTTGATTTTTGGGAGGAAGCTCAGTTTCATAAATTTGAGAAAAGTAAGCAGCCATTACCAGTCATCTATGACACTCATGAGGAGAACCTTGAAAGTTTAGAAGTAAGTGAAGAGTCTCGGACTCTTTGCTCTACTTCACTTCAGCCCGTCAGAGATAACATGCACATGATTGGAAATCAACAATTTTTCAGCTTTGATGATGAGTTTGAGGAGGATGGTGAAATTCTTGAGCATATTGTAAATGAGAATCATTTGCCTGAAATAGTTGAGGAAATCATTTTGGACATAGAATCTTCCTTAACTCCAGATTTGCAGTTACCCAGTTCCATTGAGTTACAAATTGCAGATGAAGAAGTAGAGGTTGATAAACACATGGGAGTTGTCACACTATCCTTTCAAGATAATTTCCTGTCAAAGTGTATCCCTGCCCATCAACCTGATGACCTTCACACAGTTTCCAGCCCGCCCTATCAAAACACATCAGCTTGGATTGAAAAATACACTGCAATACATGATGAGTCTGACAGTTCGAGTGATCATGAGGAAGAGTTGTTTTACCAGGGGGGTCCCAAATATAGCCAAGTGGAAGAAAGAATAGTCCTGAATGAAGCCTATATCTCAAAACCTCTAGATCAGGTATTATTCCAAGATCCATTTGTTGTTTTCCTTGAGAAGTCTGAAAGAGTAGTCTTGAATAAATCCTATGTATCAAATCCTCTAGATCAGGTATTATTCCAAGATCTATTTGTTGTTTTCCTTGAGAAATCTGTAGGGGTAGTGGGTTCTATCATAAACAAGTTGCTACCAAGAATGAGAAAAAATTTAAACTCTACTATCCAGAAACAAACCAAATGGGAGTGGCCTTTTCATTATTTCCGCATCATGAAAGAACTAAACCAGAATCACCCATGTGAGCATCTACTTGACTGGTTGCATTGGAAAACAGAGTTCACCCAAACAAATGTCTATTGTGCACAGATTAGATCAGGATAGAAAGACAACAATAGAAAATAAGCTTAGCCTGTGAGCACCTTTTCATTTGTAGTTTGTTTGAAGAAAAAGTGAAAAAGCAGAAAATACAAAAAATAGTGAAAAGTAGAAAAAGAGGGCAAGTGAAGATAGAACAAAGTCCCATGTTCCAAAAAATAGTCTTTCGGAAAGCGAGCAAGTCTAAATGCCGCTACTAGTGCTTCAATGTCTTGTTCAGCTATCTAGCCTAATCATAGCTGAGCATGTTTAAATTTATTTGCTGATAAGTTAGTGAGTGCCAAGATAGTCAACACTGTGTAAGATTGACTTATCACAGAGCTTAGATTAGGGAGAGATTCTGGTTCCACATGCCTAAAACAGAACCAAAGAGAGAAGCGAGGGATGAAAAACACATTGTACATCTTAGCCCCGCTTGTCTAGTTTCCTTTTGTTGCAAAATAACATTTGTGTGCAGCTTGTCTTTATGCCGCAAATGCATGACAAATCAGACTGCCTAATCCTGATTTGATCATTTTTGAATTTCATGTTGTAGATTAGAGAATGAAATCCTGTCAAACTGCTTAATCTTGACAGTCGATCTAGTTTTAGGTAGAGAAATGAAGGAGTTCATCAACTTAATCTGAACTCTCGGCAGATATAAGAGTAGAAATAGATAGGTTCATTTTGCAAAAAGAAAAATATGCATTTTCAAAAGGCTGCTAGTTCAAATGCGCCAAAGAGAAGAAAAAATGTTAGGAAAGATAGTGGGGTAGGTAGAAGTATCATTGATGTTAACCATGCTGTCATTTTTCAGAAATAACATCAAGAGAAGGGTAAATTTTGCGCCAATGGATAAGGCAATGGTCTTCATAAGCCAAAAATCTGAATTCTGGACACCTCCTGACGAGGAGCTGCCCTCCCCAAATGGAGCCACTGTTAGCCATCAGTATTTTTTTACATGTTAGTGATGACTATATCTTCAGCTAAGTTTTCTAGAAACTAATTTCCTCATGTCAATATGTCATCCAGAAAACCCTCCCAAAACTTTTTTCGCCTTTCTACCTATTCAGTCCACCCCTGGAAAAACCTAAACCTCCTTGTCATAATCCTGTCTAGCTTCAGCCTTATTGACCTGCCCATCAGCCTTAAAAGGAGAATCCACATCTGTTTCAAAGGTCTCCCCTATGTTAGGAAGTGGCGTTTTAGGACATCTCACCTTTGGCAATCATCAAAAAGCCAAAAAAGCCTTCATCTGCAGCAGACCTACCATGACTGATCCCTTACTTTGCAAATGAAATTGACAAACAACCTTAAGTCGCGCCACTCACACCCCCTAGATCTCAGCACTGCATAAAGCCCAATCTCAAGCTGACTAGTAGGTTTTTCACTATTTTCTATGGTTCTACAAAGACAGGAAATATATTTCATCTCATGGAGTAAATGTTTGAGTTTACAGTTAGAGGAACAGCTGCTTCTAAATGTATTATGAGCCTGAGATGAAGCTGCAAAACAAAGTCACTCATCAGGACCTTACAGCTCTTTCCAGCATGAAAATCATAGTAAGAAAGGGTCGCCACTGTCTCAGCAAAATGGTAAATTGTCAAGGCCCAGAACCTCCTTCATTTACAAGCAGAGGGTTAGGGCGCCTCCTTCATCCATAAGCAGAGGGCGCAGGCCAGTATTGACTCAGAAGGTGGCAAAGATCCAGGTTTGTCTTGAGCTGAAACAAATGAAACAAAGACTCCAGGTTTTATGAAAATGGCTAATGATCATAATAGGAATGTAGTGGAAATATGATAAACTCAAAGGAAAAGGGAGTTTGGCCTGATAAAGGAGCTCATCTCGAACTTGCAAACCATATGGATTGTTGAACTCTAGGAGGACCTGTCATCAGTAAACATTCCAAAGCATAAGAACCCTGTCTATCCACAAGATCAAATAGAACAGATGATAAATAATGCCATTACACAGGCAGGAGAAAGTGCTTGGTTTTTTCAAGGAAACACCGATCTTCATAGTCACAAAGTTTGTTTGTTAAAATAATCAATCATAAGATGCAACAAGCCAAATGTTTAATTCACCCTTAGGACAATGTAGGGAGACAGTATTACGCTGGCTAGGGTTTCTGCTGACACACAATGATGC
This sequence comes from Pinus albicaulis, assembly GCA_034641835.2. NCBI lineage: Eukaryota > Viridiplantae > Streptophyta > Pinopsida > Pinales > Pinaceae > Pinus > Pinus albicaulis. The sequence continues at coordinate 979,633,130 of CM076581.1, forward strand.
TTGCAAGTGAACATACTTAGACTGATGTTTTCCAAGTGGTCTACTTAACATCACCTTTAGAGAAAGGATGTCTCGAAAAATAAATGTTAAAAAACCTTCAATCACCTTATCTAATGAAGAGCCTCCTCCATATATGAGTAGAGGGCCAAAGCTACTGCAGGTTGCTGAAACTGATTGATATAAGAGAACAGTGGAAGGATACCAAAGACTCAATCAAGGTCATTACACAGATAAAAGACAGTACTGATGATGTAAGGGTATTGATACTCCTATTTCAAGAACTATCTGTCAAACAGTACATCTAGAGGAAAGGAGAAGGTATTGAACATATTGTATGCTATCAATGCCAAAGGAGCAGTTGATTTAAAAAGAGTTAAAAAGCATTCCAAGATCACCGCCCCGTAAATCTAAGGAAATCCCTTCTGAGTAAACAGAAAAGTCTAATGTGAAAAGATGCAACCTAAAAAGTATATTTTCAGTCCAAAGAAAAACTTGTGAATCACCTGGAAGAAGCAATTTATCACTGGGAAAGTAAAACGGTGGCCAAGGTTAAGTCATAGAATGCATGATGACAGCTATACAATGCTGTGAATAGACAAAGAGGCAGTTTGATAAATGGTCAGTTTTTGAGTTTAAAGGCAAGTGCATTCCTCCCAACATTCAAAAGATAGTTATGTCATCAGTAAGGTACCTTCAAGTAGGAAGTTGTTTGAAACAAAAAGAAGGCGCCTTTTGAAATTGAGAAGCCATATGTAAATCCAAGTTGGGTCAGTAAACTTGGCGCCTTTTGTGTTCAAAGTTGGAGAAGCTGTCAAAGGCTAAAGCACTGTAAAGATAGATTTCCATAACCAACCTTGTCCTTCAAAGAAAAAGCAGTGTCCAGCTCGGGTCAGAGTTATTGTTCAAGTCTAAATATGCAAAATGAAATACCCACAGTTTGAAAAACAAAACAGATTTCCAAAAGCCTACGTTACGTTTCCAAGCAAGGTAACCGTTGACAAAGGGTTTGAAAATAACATAAAGGTTTAAGTATGAGAGGAGGAATGTCATTTTCAAAAGCCGAAGATGTTTTGGCCTCCCTGTCACCAAAGAAATAGTTTTCGGGTCATCAGGCAGAAGTTAAAACTGTTTTAGGGCGGCGCGACGGGCCTGGAATGTGGCGCGACGTGCCTGGGCGTCGTTTTGTAAAGGTTTCCTTCTTCAGCGCGACGGGCCTGTAGGTGGGCGCGACGTGCCTGTAGGTGGCCACCCAACCACCCGACAGGTCGACCCGACAGGCCCGACAAGAGTTTCCTCTGCGCGACGGGTTAGTTATCAAGGTTGCCGCGCGTCTTTTTCAAGCTGTCCAAGGTTTCTTACCTCCTTTCAAGCAAACATCCATCAAATTTGAGGTATTTTTATGAACTCCCATCGATTGCAAGGTGTTATTAAGTGACCAAAATGTTTGACAAACCCAGACCTTGCCATTAATGCTAAAAACAAGGGCAGTTTTCTACACATTGAGAGGAGGTAATTGAAATACGGATTTTTATGGTTGGAAACCAGTTTGTGTCGTTTTCAAATCATTGTATTTATTGAAGGCAGAGGTATACAAGTGATGTTTGATTTCATAAAACTTCACAAGAAAAGTGTCCCTCATAAAAGCACTGTGTCTTGTTAACCTAGGTTTGCCCTTTTTCTTCACCTCATTATCATGTTGAAAAGCTGATTGACAGAGAGTTTTCTGTGGGTGAATGTTACATTGAGTGGGTATTTAATGTCTTCTAGCTCTAGAGGCAACAAGTGTAAAAGCGCTTTTGTTCTCTTAAAACTTGCCAAAGAAAGGGGCCTTTTTTCTCAAGAATGCTTTGTTAGTGCTTGAAATTTGACATTAAAACAAGAGACAAGTATTTGGGTGGCTCTCTTAAATTCACAGAAAGGTAGAGTTTGATTCTAAAACCACTGCTACACTTATTTTACAACTAAACTAAGCCTCAGCTTTTCATTACACTACATTATATCATTCGAAGATCATGGATGTAGTTTCTCTCAAGGTGAAACAAGGTATTTTGTCGATACTGGCATTTGTTGATGACTGGGCATTTGTTGATGATCAAGTTTACATTAAGAGCAGAGTTATAAAGGCAGTGATTGACTTCTCAAAAAGTCACAAGTGAAAGGTTTTTCCCTTAACACAGTGGGCTAATTTTTCACCTAACCACAAGGTCTCTTTTCTTTTCCCACTGTGTGGTCTCCACAGAAGTCTGCTAACAGGGGCATGTTTCAAGGTAAATGACCTAAAAGAGCAGGGTTATAATTTTTGAAGTTTGGTTTCAAAGACAAAAATACAAGTGCAAGCAGGCCTCTAGCAAAGTCACCAGAGGGGTGATTGTTTCAAGACTGTGCACAGGGAATCTACAAAGCAGTTATCCCATCTTTTACACATGGTACCATTGTTAAAGGTTTGCATGGCTGAAGTGCATACAGAGTTGAAGGACTGTTTTTAAGAAGTACAGAGGTGACTTATTCAAAGAAACGTTGTTGCATCTTATTCAAATCCACAGTGTCCATATCTGTCCAAACAGTATAGTGGCCATTTTCAATCCAGCAGGGCATTGTTCATAAAAGGCAGTTGGTTTCTTCCGAAGCATAGTTAGGTCAAAATGCCTCCAAAGCAAGACAACAGGAGCAACATGACAGTGGTGAAGATCAGCAGAAGCAGGAACCAGAGGAGGATAGTGCTGAACAGCAGCAGCTCAGCAGTTTGAGCAACAGCATAAGGATGATGATCAAGAACAACAGTTTTAAAGAGCGCCCGACACGGAAAGAGAAGAAAGACATATCAGCCCTTGATATTTTGGCATCAGATTCGGAGCATGTTGCTATGGACCCTTGAGGGTCATGCATGCCAATTTTGGGCCTATTTCAACAACTTTTGGTTTTTCGGCATTTTTTGGGTTTTTAGTCAAAAACTCATAATTGCGCCGTTTCAGTTCGAGGATTTTTCAAGGGAGGAGGATGATACCGATGGATGCCATAATTCCATGAGTAGGTCTCCAGTGATTTTCAGGGCATTTGAAGATCATTCACCCCTCCAAATTGGCGAAAAACAGCCTCATTTTGCACATTCTGCCCGCCATATCAGCAGCCTGCTATTTTCTGGGTTTTTGCGCACAGGTACAGTTTTGAGGGACTTTCAGAGATCAGATTAAGGTGATTCCACTTGCGTTGGAAAGCAGACATAGAGAGCTTTCCAACGAGCCATTATGAGCCTCATTTCGACATCAGGAAGGCTGCCATTCGCATTCAGAAAGTCAGGGGACCTTTTTCAGGCATAAATATGAAGTATTTTTGCAATTTTTGAACTCCAAAAATCTGCTTTTCCCAAATGTGCGTTAGGCTATTTTTATCATGGGAAAATCATGTAAAGTCAATATAATTTCCGTTTTTATCAGTTTTTTAGATATTTTATTAGATATTTTGTGCCTTGGGCTTTGCAAAGCCTCAAGGACAAGTTTAGATATTTTGACTTGGCCAATGGGATAGCTAGTTGCTCCATGAGGTTTTCCTCCCTCTAGCCTATTTATCCCATGGTTCTCATTGTAAATCAGAGGCTGAACTTGAGAGAAGAATTAATGCATTGGTCATATGAGCTTTGAAGAATACACTTGAGTTATGATGTTTGGATTGCCTCTTGGATGCTTTCGAGGAATGTTGAAGGCTTGTTGATGGATTCCTTGACATGGTAGAATGGTATAGTGCTTCTTAATGTTGTTTTGTCTTCTAGTTTTCACTCATATTTCATTTTTCTTGCTGCTATAGATCAGTAAAGATTGATTTTGAGACATGCCCATGGAGGCACCTCAAAATCCCTGAATCTTCATACCTTGATGTTTTCTTCTCCCTTAGTTATGCTAAAGAATTCTTAGCTGCTCTTTAGTAATCTAAGGTATTGTTGCTAAGTTTTATTCATCAGTTCCATGTATGTTGAGTAGGATGTATGGTTTTCCCTACCTACCTATCAGCTGCCCATAGTTCTGTCCATAAAACTTTCTCTTTGACTGATTTGTTGATCATTTCGTTGAACCAAGGAGGCCTAGTCTCGATCTAGCCCTTTGCCTAAAACTATGAAAACTTATTTGTCCAAGTGCCCAATGACTTAGAGATTATGTTTAGGCGTTCCGGCATAGTTTATGAGTTGTTAGTTTGTCTCATGTGTTTTCCCCAAAGTCTGATAGCTATTTCACGAAGTTAGAGGGTCTTATACCTCTATGTATGGCTAGAATGTTTGATTTCTTATGTATTGATTAGCTTATAGTATTCCTAGCATGATTAATGGCTTGCTATTTACATGTTTATGATTGCTATTAACTAGCTTGCACTTGAAATCCCTTGTCTTTCACCAACTTATTGTTCATTTAATCCATTTTTCCCAGAGATCCCTTCTACTGTGAATCAAATCGGCCCTACAACAGCTTTACATCATCGCCTCATTAGCTTCCTTGATCTGTTTGACCCCATAGCCCAATTTATCTACATCTTGTCATCCAGTTTATGTATTTGATCAGTTTCATCCCTCACAAACTTAAAAACTAAAAAACCAAAAAACACTGATAGCCTTTTCCCGAAGTTAGAGAGTCTTATACCTCTATGTATGGCTGGAATGTTTGATTTCTATGTATTGATTAGCTTATAGTTATTCCTAGCATGATCAATGGCTTGCTATTACATGTTTATGTCTGCTATTAACTAGTTTGCACTTGAAATCCCTTGTCTTTCACCAACTTCTTGTTCATTTAATCCATTTTGCCCAGAGATCCCTTCTATTGTGAATCAAATCGGCCCTACAGCAGCTTTACATCATCGCCTCATTAGCTTCCTTGACCTGTTTGACCCCATAGCCCAATTTATCTACATCTTGTTATCCGGTTTATGTATTTGATCAGTTTCATCCCTCACAAACTTAAAAACTAAAAAACCAAAAAACACACTTCATAACTAGCCTAATATCAGAACATCGCAAGTAAACACACCGACATCTTTTGCACTTATAGAGAGAGCCCTCTCTGAGTCCAGGAAGGCTAGGTCCTTGGGCTCCAAAGCTTGGTTTGATGTTACATCGTCATTTGGCTAGCCAATCGGCCAAATCACGGGACCCTAACACAAGTCCCATATTTAGTTTGCACCAACATGATCGGGCTCCCACAAGGCGATGAACTTGGCTGGATTTGACCTTTCTGTCATAGCTCCTAAATCTACCTCTTGATTTCGTCATTGTCCATAACAGAGCATCGAGCGATGCGCCTGCGGTGAGATTGATAGAGTTATTGACTTGACAATGCAGAGGTACCCCTATGAGTGAGGTGAAGATTTCCTTATATTTCTCCATGAGCTTATACATCTGTTGTTGTCATGTGGAGGATCCCTATCTAGAGGTTGTAGCCACAATCATCTTATTGCCTTGAGGGTAGATCACCAGGAAAAAAAATTCCTGGTTTTGGAAATGAGCTTACTATATTTTTTTGCAGTGATCAAAGAGATGGTGGTAGGCAGTGATACCTCCGATATCCTATACAAATTATTTCCCAAAGTAAAAATAACAACGTGAGGCCTAGAATTATACACAACATGTCGCTTCCATAAGTATGGTTGGCCTAATACTACATCAAAAACATCAAGAGGAGCAATATCACATAATACCTCCTTTGTGAAGGGCTTGACGTCATAGGGAAGGCGACACTATTGGCTGACGTGGAAATCCCATCCTTGTTGAAGCCACCCGATGGTGCATGACTGAGCATGTGTTGTGGTCAGTAGGCCCAGCTGCTTCATGACCTCTACTGAAATGAGGTTGTTTTCTGTCCCGCTGTCGAGAATGAACTAGAGTGGGGAACCCCTCACCCACATCTATGAATGGAAGAGGGGCTCCCCCTCCTCTGTATCTTTGGGTTCCTTCTTCTGGATCTTGGTGGTGGAAACAATGGCGTTGGGCTCCACATCAATAATATACTACCCTTTTTCACTCCCCTTGTTGGGTTCTAACTTAGAATCGAAACATGCATCTAATTCAGAAGCCATCAGCTTAGCCACCAGTGGCTACTTGGCCTTACACTCACTTGAGTAGTGAGTGGAGTTCTTAATGAACTCACACCTCTTTTTCATGTCCTTCTTTGGCTTTGCAATGATTTTATTTTCTTGTGGCTTTGGCTGGTTTTCTTGGGCTTCCCCACCTTGGCTTTGTCCTTTGTTTTGCATTTTGAGGGTTCCTTTCCCTTGCTTCTGATTCGCAGATCTAAAGTGTCACTTCTTCTGTTTGAATTTCTTCTCAATCTTGTAAACATACCAATATGTTGCACCAAGCGAGTAGATGTATAGGAAATCCATTTCCTCTTGAATGTATATATGCATAAAACTAAAATACTTCAACACCAAATGCTTCTTTGAAGCTTTGATACTCAAATTTGTGGATGGGTATGGAACAGATTCATTAGCTCATGCATATCTTGATCCCTTTGCTGCTGAAGCACAGTCTAATGTATGTACCTATCATCATAGATCCCCATGGGATAATATTGTTCCTTAATGGGATGGCTCACAATCTATGGAAATGACTAGAGAATAAGGATTCTAGGCTAGTTATAAGCTTCAGTAGGGTTTTTTATTTAGGTTTGATTAGGGTTTTTAGGACAAAGAAGCACCACATTTAGAAAGTATTCAAGATATGCCAAAAGATGTTGTGTAACCAACTCCAAAAAGAAAAGAAAAGATATATCAACGCCTTAGAAATAAGCCACTTCGAGGGGGCAACCTCCAATACATTACATGAATGAACAATTCTTGGATGATACAATTCACAAAACCTCCTTTCTGTATATAGGAGTCCATGGGGCCATAATGTAATCCTAGTGGGCCACAATGTAATCCTAGCCGACCTAACAATAATAATTTAAGGGCACAATAATAACAAAATGGGGGTTACAAGGGTACAATAATAACAATAAGGGGTTTACACTAACAATAATAAGAGGCTATACTAGTGATATAGGGACCTAACATGCCCCTCTCCTTCAAAAAAGTGTTGTCCTCAACACTTGAGTAGCTCCGGGTGCTTCTGTATAAAATTCTCATCCTCCCATGTAGAATCTTCGGTGGGTAAGTTCTTCCACTTGATGAGATACTCTGAAATTGATCGATTCCGTAGCTGTCGAGTTCTTGTTTCCATGACCGCTTCAGGTTCCAATATGATTTTTCCTTCCTCATCAAGTTCTGGCAATATTGTTTGAACTGGAAGATTTTTACCTATAACCTTCTTTAAGCATGAAACATGGAAAACTGGATGTACTCGCGAAGAAGCAGGAAGCTCCAATTTGTATGCCATAGTACCAATCCTTTGCAACACCTTGTAAGGACCATAGTACTTTGGCGATAATTTATTATCCTTCTTAGCTTGCTTGAGGGACATTTGTTTGTATGGTTGTAGCCGTAAAAATACCCAATCTCCTACATCAAAACTTCTCTCGCTGCGATGTTGATCTGCCTGTTGTTTCATTCGATTTTGTGCCAAAGTCAGGTTATCCTTCAAGAGTTGGATAACTTCTTGCTGATGCTCGATGTGATCTTCCACTCCTTGAACCTTCGAATTTTCTCTTAAATATGATAGTATAGATGGTGGATGATATCCATAAAGTGCCATAAATGGGGTCATTTTTGCTGCAGTATGGAAGGAGTGTTATACCACCATTCAGCGAGAGGTAACCACTTGACCCATTGTGTTTGTTTATCAGATACAAAACAACAAAGATATCCTTCCAAACATTTATTTACTATCTCAGTTTGACCATCAGATTGATGATGATAAGATGAGCTATGAGCTAATTGAGTACCTAAACAAGAAAATAACTCCGTCCAAAAATTTCCAGTAAAAATGGGATCTCTGTCACTCACAATAACCCTTGGGTTTCCATGTAGCTTTTGAATTGTGTCCATAAATGTAGTAGCAATTGTACTTGCTTTAAATGGATGAGATAATGCACAAAAGTGTGCATACTTGGTAATTCTATCAACTACCACCATGATGACACTCTTTTCTTCGGACTTAGGTAAACCTGTGATAAAATCCATTGAAATCTCCTCCCAACATTGACTTGGAATGGATAAAGGTTGTAGAAGTCCCGAGGTCTTAATTGTTTCCACTTTATTCTGCTGGCAAACCAAACATTCATCCACAAACTTCTGAATATCAGATTTAAGGCCATCCCAAAAAAATCTTTCTTCACCCTGTGGTAAGTTTTTAAAAATCCTGAGTGTCCTCCTAAAGGAGAAGTGTGCAATTCCAGAAGAATCTTTTGTTTTAGTTGGGAATTCTTACAAAGATATAAGCGATCTTTGTACCATAAGGAATCATTTTCCAACTAAATGTATCAGATGTACTAGGATCTTGCTGCAACTTTTGAATGAGTGTCCATACATCTTTGTCCTTCTTCCATTCATCTCTTGCTTGGGTTATCCAATCTGGTTGGATAATAGAAATGGCACAAAGCAATGCTTCCACCTCTTCATTCTTTCTTGAGAGTGCATCTGCAACAACATTCAACTTTCCTTTTTTGTAGATTATTTCAAAGTCATAACCAAACATCTTTGTGACCCATTTTTGCTGTTCTTCTGACGATAGTCTTTGCTCCAAAAAGTGTTTAAGACTATCATGATCAGTTTTCACCTTGAAGTGTCTTCCCATTAGGTAAGTTTGCCATTTCTTTAGTGCATGTAGTATTGCTAACATTTCCTTCTCATAAATAGGTTTCTGTAAATACTTTCCTTTGCTTGGATGACTTTCAAAAGCAATGGGTCTTCCTTCCTGCATTAAAACTGCACCAATTCCATTTCCTGAGGCATCACATTCCACAATAAAGGTTTTTGTGAAGTCTGGTGTAGCTAAGACCGGTGCTAGGCACATTGCCTCTTTAAGGCGTTCAAAGGCCTTAGTTGCTTCAGGAGTCCATGAAAATGCATCTTTCTTCAATAATGTTGTTAGAGGTGCTGCTATTCTCCCATAATTCTTAACAAACTTGCGATAATACCCTGTTAACCCGAGAAATCCTCGTAACTGCTTTATGGTTGTGGGGACTCTCCATTCCTTAATGGCTTTAATTTTGTTAGGGTCTACTTTAACACCCTCGTGAGATACAATATGACCCAGATATTCCACCTCTTGTACTCCAAAGAAACATTTGGATGTTTTTGCATATAATTGTTTCTCCTGCAATAGTTTGAGCACACTATCAACATGTTGAACATGATCCTTCCAAGACCCTCTGTAGATTAGTATATCATCAAAAAATACTAGCACAAATTTTCTAAGGAAGGGTTTGAAAATGGAATTCATCAACCCTTGAAATGTAGAAGGTGCATTGGTAAGGCCAAAAGGCATGACCAAAAATTCATAATGACCCTCATGAGTTCGAAATCTTGTTTTTGGAATATCTTCAGTCTTCATTCTAATTTGATGATATCCTGAACGAAGATCCAACTTGGTAAAATAAATTGCTCCATGTAATTCATCCAATAATTCATCAATCAGGAATGGGAAATTTGTCTTTAATGGTGAGCTTATTGAGCTCCCTATAATCCGGACACATTCACCATGATCCATCCTTCTTGTGTACCAATACTACGGGAGCAGAGAAAGAACTTTGACTAGGTTGAATTATACCTGCCTCTAACATTTCTGCAATCATACGTTCAATTTCGCTCTTTTGGAAGTAAGGATATCTATAAAGCCTGAGGTTTGGAGGAACACTTCCTGGAATCAAATGAATAGCATGATCATGATCACGAATAGGTGGGAGTCCTTTGGGAGTTTCAAACACCTTGGAATGATTGTCCAAGACTTGTTGGAGATCTGTAGAAATAGATGATTTTGATGTTGGAAATTCTAGTGAGCATAATTGTGCAATTACGCCTCGCTGTTCTTTCTTTAGAAGCTTTGTCATGACATTAGAGCTTATTATCCTTCCTGGCTTCCCCGCAATACCCCGTAATTCAACTTCCTTTCCTTCTGAAAAAAATTTCAAGAAAAGTTCTTGAACATTAAAAGCTACCGTCCCCAAAGATTGTAACCATTGTACTCCTAGTACAACATCAGCACCTCCCATAGGAATGGCAAGCATTGGACTAGTCAATACATATTCCCCCATGGTTAGCTTGATATTATGGCTTTTTCCAGAGCAATTTATAGTTCCTCCATTTGCAACCATCACTTGACATTCTGGTGCTGGGTATAGGAAACAATTTAATTCCTTGGCTACCTTACAATGAATAAAATCATGGGTGCTACCTGAATCAATCAACACTATTACCTTTCTCTTCTTGATTTGTCCTTTTATCTTGAGAGTTTGAGGAGTGGTAATTCCTGCCAGTGCATTACACGATATGGTTTGATTCATTTCTTCCTCTTCTGGGGCTGGTTCCTGGTGTATATCCTCTTCTTGTTCATTTTCTTCTTCCTCTTCACAATCTATGTAAAATAATTTCTTCTCAGCACACTTATGACCTTTAGTGTATTTTCTATCACAACTGTAGCAAGCCCTTTTGCTCTTTTTTCTTCCAATTGTTGTGGTGTCAACCTTGTAGGTTGTGGAAATCTAGGCATAGAAACACTTCCTTCTTTATAGAATTGAGTGGTAGGCTTCCTTGTCGCCATAATTTTACATTCAACTTTTCTTGCCAACCTGAATGCCTTCTCCAATGAATCGGGTTCCAAAACGTGAACTTCATGTTGGATGTTATCCTTTAAAGTGCCTATGAAGAGATCAATCCTGTGCTCCTCTGGAATATCAGTTACCTTTATATTCAGTTTTTGGAAGTCCTCAATGCACTGCCCCACTAAACCCTTTTGTTTGAGATTTATCAATTGGCTAAAGAAGGTGTTGCTCTTTGTATCCTCATAATGTGCTATCATTTCCTCCGTAAAAATTGACCAAGTGACAATTTTTTTACGGGAGAAAAGCCATTGATACCATACAAATGTATTTTGTTCTAAATGTAAAGTTGCAATGCGTACCTTTTGCGTGTTTTGCACGTTATGGAGATCAAAATATTGCTCCATCTGTAGTATCCATGTTACAGGATCCTTTCCATCAAACTTCCTCATATCCATTTTGGAATATGGTGGTTCTTCCCACCAACATTCGAGTTTATGAAATCACGATTAACATTTATTTTGTTCTCATCATGAGGTTCTTCTCCTATATTTCCGCCATTAGGAATCATTTTTGGTTTTAAGCTTGTCATCAAGCCTTCCATGTATGCTTTTAGATCACTCTTCATGTTTTCCATGTTGTCTTTCATGTCATCCATCTTAGCTTCCACGCCATCCATCTTAGCTTCCACGCCATCCATTTTAGCTTCCATGCCTTTCTTCAAACCGTCCATCTTCACTTCCATGCCTTTCTTCAAAACCTCCATTTCATTTTTTGTTGCTCTTTGCGAGAGTGAAAACTGTTGCATTTGCTCTTGTAATTTTGATAGATCATGTCGCAATTATTCATCTTCATGAGTCATAGTAGAGCCTTCTGAAGGCTTAATGGGTGTTGAATTCTTTTTAGGGGCCATTTTAAAATCCAATATTGATATCTATTCTACAAGTTGCCCTTGGAATCAATTCAACTTGATTCTTCAAACAAGACTTATGTAATTCGGAAAAAAAAATACACACCTTTTACTAGCTTTTAAGAACTCGATATTGAAATTGAATTATCTCTGTAATTGAAAATCTTCGATATCTCAAATTCAGTCCTGTAGTAGCCCTCTGAAGCTTCTTTCAAATTCCATAGGTCTGACCTGATTTGGATTCTCCAAGACAAATTTTTGTCCAATCTCCCACAATGACCTAATTTTGGACTGGTTCAGTAGAGCGAACTTGTACGACTTGCCACGTGTCACTGTTTTTTTCTTTGTCTCTGAAATTTATATCCAAGAAACTACAAGCCGTGTAATTGTGACCACTTTTGATGGCACTCCAATCCAATCTCCAGAGAGATAGTTATTGAACTTTTCCCACGATCACCTCTTTGAGATGAAATTTAGGAGCCTGAAAAAGCACTACCTTCCACAGATCATATCTCCAAAAATATTGCGAACCAAGCTCTGAAATGTTTTGACGAATTTCCTCAAGATTTCAGCTTCGCACCATACGAATTTCAGATTCTAAACCTTCGTAGAAAATTTTTTATAGCGAAAATTCCACGATGACCTGTTTAGGAGCTTGAAAAAAGGCCTAACTTCCACAGATGATATCTCCGAAAATATTGCGAACCAAACTCTGAAATTTTTACACAGGCTTCCTCAAGATTTTTTCTTCACACCCTAAAAATTTCAGCTTCTGAAACTTCGTAGAAAAAAAGGTATAGCGAAAATGCCACGATGACCTGTTTGGAGCAGCGAAACCCTAGAATCCAAAGCTCTGATACCAAATGTTGTGTAACCAGCTCCAAAAAGAGAAGAAAAAAGATATAAACGCCTTAGAAATGAGCCACTTCGAGGGGGAAACCTCCAATACATTACATAAATGAACAATTCTTGGATGATACAATTTACAAAACCTCCTTTCTATATATAGGAGTCCATGGGGCCATAATGTAATCCTAGTGGGCCACAGTGTAATCCTAGCCGACCTAACAATAATAATTTAAGGGCACAATAATAACAAAATGGGGGTTACAAGGGTACAACAATAACAATAAGGGGTTTACACTAACAATAATAAGGGGCTATACTAGTGATATAGGGACCTAACAAAAGATCAGTTGTAGACATAGTATGAGGCAAGGTAGGTGTGATTAGTGACACAATTGGTTTGTCATTGTAGTGTGGTAAGGAGGAAATAATATAATAAGTTAACTAAGCATAATGAATTCACTTATTCAGAGGATGAAACACTTAGATGCTTATCTTAAACAAAAACATAACATAAAAGAATTATTTCAGTTTCAAAATGTAAAAGGTAAAGCATAAGAAGAAAGTATATGTCTTCTTGAACAAATTTGTCATAATATGCATAGTAAAAATGAAGAAAAAAACTGTCACTAATCACATCACAAGAATCCCATAAAAATAGTTGCAACTGCCTGTAAATTACTTCTGTAAATAGTCTAGTACACTAGTGCCAAAAGAGTGTGAAATTCAAATATCCAACCCTCTCAAAGCCTTAATTCTAGTGCATATAGAAAATAAAACAAGATTCCACCTGTGGGGGTCGAATCCTAATCTGTTGCAACTAATTAATGAACCTAATGACTCATAGCCTAATCCTAGGGAAGTTAGAAACAACTTTCCTATTTTTTAGCTAACTAGTTGTTTTTTTCTCTCAAGACATTAATCGTAAGATTATTTTACAAATATGACCTTTAATAGGATTATTAACCATCAAATAACTCATGAGCTATCTATTACATCGACCATTTTTTCCTTTGACCTCCACATGTCAAGAAAAATATTCAAACTCAGAAACACCACAAAAATTCTTAGAAACGCACCAACATTAGCAGAAGCACAAAAACAAAATCAAGGATGATTTGGAGGCCTTTGTGGATGATTTTTTGGTTGCAAAAGGTATGGTTGGAAATATGAATATGTATACTATACAATGGAGTCATCAAGCACTCCAAACACAATTTCCAAACCTTTGAAAAATTGAATTCAAATCAACATGTCCAAAAAACATAGTGAGTGGTTTGAAAAGGTGGCAGAAAGGTAAAAAATAGGCATTATTTGGCCAATCTCTGAAATTGGTGAAGTTTCAAGAATCCCCATGAAATTTCATGACATCCTTATGCTATTAGCCATCTGCACATACTTGAAATTATGAATTTTGGGCTCTTGAGAAAAGACACAGTGAGTACTCATTGTGTTTCTGTAGAGTGTTTTTTTACTGTCTGCACAAAAAAAAAAAATGGTCCTTTTTTCTTTGTTTTCTATTATGCTTTCAAGCCACCAATGAAGCATCTACTAAGAGGTCCAGATTATCCTTATTTTTGAGTTTTTTTAGGTTCTTCTTGAGCTTCTTATTCATATTCTTAACCCTAATCTTGCAACCATGTTTCTTGCATAGTAATGCCCTTGCCATATTCCTTTGCATAGTGGTATTCCTATTGGCCTTCTTCAATTAAATTTCCAAATGTTCATTTACTACCCCAATCCAATACTCGCTATCTTCTTCAATTTTAGCAGCTATGATGTCATTTATGTATTTGTGGGCTTGAGGAGGAGATGACATTTTTTTCATGTTTTTCCTTTCTTTCCATTGCTCTAGTTTTAGGCCTTCTATGTTGCATTTGAATGTCCTTATCTTTCAATTGCTCGACACCAATTATGGCTTTGAGTTTACCCTTTGTTGTCAAATTATCTGCTTGGCTAGATGATGGAGGGTCCTTTTGTGGGTTACCCTGATGCAATAGGCTTAGTTTCAATTGTCTATTTTCTTGCTGCAAGAAAGCCACCATGAAATTGGCTTTGGAAATATCATATTTTAACTCCCTAATCGGTGCCTATTTTTCCTTGATGATGTCTTATGATGGCTTATCTCCATGCTAGTCTTCTTTCGGGTTTTCCATTTCAAGTTTAGGAGGTATCTCTTCTTCATGCTGTAAAGGTGCATCATCTCTATCTCTAGGTGATTTCTCTCTTATATCTTTAACCTGCACTTCTTCAATGATTACCTCCTTGGATAGCCTTCTAGCTTGAGATCTATTTTTAGGCCTAGACCTAGGCATCTCCTTTTGTGCCTCAGGAAAAAAAATCAACTTCTTACCTTTATTATCTTCCCTTGAGATCTCTATTGTAGGTTGATATCTTGTCAATGATGGCATACTTGATGCTTCAGCTCCCTATGGTCCTGATGGTGATGAAGGAGAACTTTGAATCTTCGGTTGGTTTAAGACAAGAAGAAGTGTACCCAACTCTAAGAAGTTTCCCCATGACATATTGACTCGTGCCAGGTGGTGGAGGACTATCATTTTGATCAGAGCATGATGGAAGAGACTTGATTTTTGATTGCTTCTTTTGGATTTCACCCTCTCAGTCATTTTTGCTAAAATTCTAAATAGATAATTGGGTAGTTTTAGGGTTTGATAGAAGTGAAATGCATCAATAATATGATGTGATACTGATATAACCTGCTAAACCTCCCCTCACAAGTGAAATAATTCATGATAATCTTCATCAAAGGGTTGTTATTTTATAGCAACTATCTACTAGGAAATATATGAGAAGGGGACTCCTTTTACTGTGGTTTCAAAAAAATATTATAATGATCAGTGTATATATCCATCCCCTTGAACCAAATTTCACCTTGATTAAGGATTGTGGTTGCTAAATATATGATCTTTTCTAAGACCATAAAGTTCACCCCTGCAATTGTGACATGGTCTATTTTGAAATTGAGGGAAAATAAACTTGTTAGATCAGGATTATAACCCAACTGTTGAAAATGTAGCAAGATGATGGAGCTTAGTGAAATGAAGTCGCCTTCACTAAGTGGGCCCGCAGGTAAATTTTGGCGCAAAGTCTATTTTTAGACTATGTCTATTTCTAGACATATGGAGCATGGTCCAGGGGTTGCAGTATTTTATTCTTGGAGTATTGGTCATGTTGGTAAAAATAGATGGACTTCTATTTTTAGACATATAGGTCGAAGTCTATTTTTAGATTGCATATCCTAAAAATAGAAAAGTCAAATATTATTTACCCTTAATAATATTTGGACTCTAAACTTCAGTTTACTCTCTTGGAGCACTTCAATTCAAGCTACAGAAGTGGCTCATGCATCTGACAAAGGAATTACACTATTCCTAGGGGTTTTGTGATCTCATGCATGGTTGACTTCAGTTAGGACTTCAGTGGCAGAAGTTTGGTGGAGTTGTGTTCGGTTTAACTTAGTTGAACTAGTTGAGATTAGTTTAACTAGCTAATCAACTATTAATGAGTGGAGTGAATTAAATATTATTTAATTCACTAATTATTAACTCATTATTCGACTCAAGAACACATCAGTTCACTACAGTGCATGGACAGTTCAGTGGAGACCAGTGAAAGAGGTAGATGAAAGGGTTGAGATAGCTATCAATTGTGACATCATTTGTGCTTGAGATTTGCACCACACTTGGAGTAATTTACCATGATGATTGCACTGTCAAGCCAAGAATATTTGAACCTTGGATCTCTCATTAGACCAGCCTTGATTGCGCAATAGAGGTAGGAAATTAGTGGATGTGTTTTGAACCTGTGACTTGTTCAAAACCAAGCTAGTTTGTGTGTAACTTCATGAGATAGTACTGAGTACTTGTGAGGAGTATTGTACTGAGTTTTTTACATGTTTTCTCCATTATAATATACACAATAGCTACGGTGTTTTCAGCTATAATCTTTCCCCATACATACTGTGTAATGTGTGTGATGTTCTTATGATCTTTTGATCGCATACCACTTGTTTTATTTTCCGCATGTGTGATGATCTGAGTGGAAGAGATTATGTGTTGCATATGAATTCGAATTGATATGTGATCAGGATAATCTCGGTGGATAAATATCATTATTCAGAAAATTTCTACATGGTATCGGAGCTATTGAAGCAGAGATTGATCATCACAGTGATTACAAACTTATTTCGGTAGACAAAGTCTGCATGCGGGCCAGGTAGCCTCTGGATCCATCCTTTCCTTTGAAAGGTGATATATCCAGTAAATTCCCCTGCAGTCGATCTCTATGCTAGAAATAATTTGTTCTCACAGATCAAGAGCGGTTGAGCTTTGAGCTTGGAATTCGAATTTTGCAGCAGTTTTTGTTTTCTTGGTGCCGGAGTTGAAAATGTCTTTCAACAGTTTGCGACTCGTATATGCTCTTGAAGGAAATTCGAATTATGTTTCATGGAAGGATCGCATAGAGGCAGTATTAGAAGATAATGGACTGAAGGAGTTCGTAGATACGGATGTCCAAAATCCCAATTATCCTGCTGAAGTCGAAGCTTGGCAAAAGAAGATGGCGAAATGTCGAAGGATTCTATTGGAGGGCGTCAAGGATCATATTGTATCTAGCCTGCATGGAAAGGCTTCTCCATATTTAATGTGGAAAGCTTTGACGGATCTATTCCAGAGTAAGGGCGACCAAAGGAAGCTGGCGCTCAAAGATAAGCTCAGAAAAATCAAGATGGAGAAAGGCAACAGAATCGCCAAGTACCTCACGAAGTTCACTCAATGCAGAGATGAGCTGGGAAGTGTGGGGGTGACTGTCAAAGATGAAGACATGGTGGACCTGGCTCTCCTTGGTCTTTCGAAGGCTTGGCATTCATATCAAGATAGTGTCAATGGTTGGGAGAAGTTGCCGGGATGGGAGCGCCTTTGGGCAGATCTCATGCAGGAGGAGATAAGGAGGACTACCAGGGACGGATCTTCATCAAAGGGAGCTTATGAAGAAAATTGTGCTTTGGATGCCAAAGCAAAGAAGGGGAAGGGTAAGAAAACTTCTCATTCCGGTGCAAAGGGAAAGAAGCAGGATATGGCGAAAGTGAAGTGTTTTCACTGCCATGATCACAGACATTATGCTACCAATTGTGCGAAGAAGAAGAAAAACAAGCAAGTGAGAATATCTGCAGATGGAGAGGCTTTGGCTTCGCAGTTCGAGCTTGACTTTTCACTGATCGCATGCTTGGTTTCAAGTGTGATGGGATCGGTGTGGTTCTTGGACAGCGGTGCGTCATTTCATATGACGGGAGATCGGGATTTGTTCTCAGATCTGGAGGACAAAGATATGGGTGTGCACATCGAGATGGGCGATGATGGTAGATACAGTGCGACTGGTATCAGTACCATATCCTTTCAGAGGGAGTCTGGTAAACCCTTCATGTTGAAGGATGTCATGCATGTACCTGGATTGAAGAAGAACTTGATCTCTGTGGCGATGTTGGAGGATAAGGGGTATGATGTGGTCTTCAGCGAAGGAAAAGCCTTCCTGCGCAGTAAGACTACTGGAGAGACCCGGAAGATAGGAGTTCGAACCAAGAACCTCTATCAGTTGCAAGTAGATGGCTGCGCAGCAATGGCATGCAAGGCGGGAGAAGTGGTGAGCCGGGATGATGAGGGCGAACTGTGGCACAGGAGATTGGGCCACCTTCACCACAGAGCTTTGAAGATACTGCAGCAGATTTCTACTGGGCTTCCTAAGGGCACTCTTGCGCAGTCAGATCAGTGCAAGGGGTGTACTTTAGGGAAGTATGTGAAAGCCACCTTTCACGAGAAGGATAGTCACGCCATGAAGATCCTTGAGAGAGTTCACACAGACATGTGTGGTCCTTTCTCAGTTGCTTCGACAGCAAAGCACAAGTACTACATGATCTTTGTTGATGATTTCTCTCGAAAGTGCTGGATCTTCTTCATGCAGAAGAAGAGCGATACATTCGCGAAGTTCTGTGAGTTTAAGGCACTGGTCGAGAAGGAGTCGGGGAAGAAGGTGATTTCTCTTAGGAGCGACAATGGTGGTGAATTCATCTACATTTGAATTCAAGAATTTTTACGACGAGGAAAGGATTCGGAGAAACTCATCGCACCCCATAACCTGAGAAGAATGGGGGTGGTGAGCGAAGCAAAATGATCGTGGGTGTTTCACGGGCGATGTGCCTTAGTGGAGGCCTACCCCTTCGCATGGGTAAGGAGCATCATCTGACGGTAGTTGTGCAGAACCGTTGTCTCACAAGGTTCTTGGCATGAGTACACAGGAGGATCGCGTTTTACGGCAAGAGGGCACGATATTTCTCATGCGAAAATTTTTGTCTCACTGTCTACATGCATGTGACGAAGGATGCAGAAGGAAGTTTGGATCCGACCGCGAGAGGTTGGAATATTTGTGGGGTACAGCATTACACCTCACAAATGCCGGTGTATTGTCATACGATTCTGTGTTGTGTGACGAGATATAAAATTTCAGGAGGAGAAAGCCATGCAGTGTTCGCTTGAGAGGGAGCTACACTTGCATGCAGATGAGGAGCTGTTAGTTCCTAAGGAGGAGCTTCCGGATGTGGATCAGCCACAAGAGGAAGTTCAGGAGGTGGAAGAAGCCACCCATGCAGCGCCAACCATCAGAGGGCGCATGCACACTACAGAAGCTGAGCGACTGGCTCGAGATGCAGAGAAGGTTGTAGGACCACCTACAGCACAACGCAGATAGAGGCAGTCACCGGATCGGTACACTGGATACATGGCTCTTGTGAGTCAATGTGTCGTGACGGAGCCATCCTCTTTTGAGGAATTTGTGGAGGAACCTGCATGGGTAGATGCCATGATCGAAGAATATGATTCGATCGTCAGAAACAGTGCATGGGAGATTGTCCCAAGACCGGAGGGGAAATCAGTGGTAGGCTCGAGATGGGTCTACAAAGTGAAGCAGGCGGCTGACGGGAGTGTGGAGAAGTACAAGGCGAGATTTGTCGCTTGTGGCTTTTCACAGATCGAGGGGATCGATTATGAGGAGACCTTTGCACCTGTCACAAGGTACTCTTCCATACGGACGATCCTTGCTCTCTCAGCGCAGATGGGGTGGCACATCCATCAGATGGATGTGAAGACTGCGTTCCTCAATGGAGTTATTGAGGAGAAGGTGTACATAGAGCAGCTTGAAGGTTTCGAGATCTTCAGCAGTGAGTCGCATGTGTGCCGACTCAAGAGAGCACTATATGGGCTGAAGCAAGCACCTCGTGCTTCGTACACTCGCATAGACAGCTATTTCACCGGGCTTGGATTCTCCAAGAGTGAGGCGGATCCTAACCTGTACCAGATTGTGGTGGAGGGGAATCTATTGATCATTGTACTATATGTAGATGATCTGATTTTGATGGGTGATGAGAGGTTGATACTTTCATGCAAGGAGGATCTTGCACGAGAGTTTGAGATGAAGGACCTGGGCATCCTTCATTATTTCCTGGGATTGGAGATTTGGCAGCGCAGTGGAGGACTGTTTGTTTCTCAGGGCAAGTATGCCCGAGAGATTCTGGAGAGGTTCAACATGCATGGATGCAAGCCTGTTGACACTCCTCTTCCTGGTGGTTGGAGGAAAGAGGATGCTACTTCAGCGGAGGTAGTGGATGCCACTGTCTATCGACAGTTGGTGGGGTCGTTGATGTATCTGGTCAATACACGACCCGATATATGCTATGCTGTTAACCAACTATCACAAGCTATGGTTAAGCCTACCAAGCTCTTCTGGAAGGTAGGCAAGCATGTATTTCATTATATTAGTGGCACATCAGGATATGGTCTATGTTACAGACAGGAGGATGGAGCGAAGCTTTCCGGCTTCACTGATGCAGATTGGGCAGGGAGCCCAACGGACCGAAAGAGCACATCTAGAGGAGTTTTCAGCATTGGGTCGACAACAGTTTCCTGGTACAGCAGGAAGCAGAGATCCATGGCACTTAGTTCAGCAGAGGCCGAGTACATGGCAGCAAGCTTGGCTGTATGCGAGGCTATTTGGATGAGGAAGATCCTCGTTGGATTGTTCAGGTTGCATTTGGAGCCTACAATGATTTACTGTGATAAATAGAGTTGCATTAAAATCTTGGATAATCCAGTATTTCATGATAGATCCAAACACATCAACATCAGGTACCATCATATCAGAGATTATGTTCAGCGGAGAATCATGATGCTTTCATATGTTCCCACGGAGGATCAGAATGCTGACATCTTGACGAAGGCACTCACCAAGAGCAAGTTCGAATTCCATAGAGGCAGGATATGGGTTGCAGATAATCCATATCTTGCTGAGAGGGAGTGTTGAAAATGCAGCAAGATGATGGAGCTTAGTGAAATGAAGTCGCCTTCACTAAGTGGGCCCGCAGGCAAATTTTGGCGCAAAGTCTATTTTTAGACTATGTCTATTTCTAGACATATGGAGCATGGTCCAGGGGTTGCAGTATGTTATTCTTGGATTATTGGTCATGTTGGTAAAAATATATGGACCTCTATTTTTAGACATATAGGTCGAAGTCTATTTTTAGACTGCCTATCCTAAAAATAGAAAAGTCAAATATTATTTACCCTTAATAATATTTGGACTCTAAACTTCAGTTTACTCTCTTGGAGCACTTCAGTTCGAGCTACAGAAGTGGCTCATGCATGTGAAAGAGGAATTACACTATTCCTAGGGGTTTGGTGAGCTCATCCATGGTTGACTTCAGTTAGGACTTCAGTGGCAGAAGTTTGGTGGAGTTGATGAGACAGTTGGTGGATTTGTGTTCGGTTTAACTTAGTTGAACTAGTTGAGATTAGTTTAACTAGCTAATCAACTAGTAATGAGTGGAGTGAATTAAATATTATTTAATTCACTAATTATTAACTCATTATTCAACTCAAGAACACATCAGTTCACTACAATGCATGGAAAGTTCAGTGGAGACCAGTGAAAGAGGTAGATGAAAGGGTTGAGATAGCTATCAGTTGTGACATCAGTTGTGCATGAGATTTGCACCACACTTGGAGGAATTTCCCATGATGATTGCACTATCAAACCAAGGAGATTCGAACCTTGGATCTCTCATTATACCAGCCTTGATTGTGCAATAGAGGCAGGCAATTAGTGGATGTGTTTTGAACCTGTGACTTGTTCAAAACCAAGCTAGTTTGTGTGTAACTTCATGAGATAGTAATGAGTACTTGTGAGCAGTATTGTACTAAGTTTGTTAAATGTTTTCTCCATTATAATATACAAAATAGCTGCGGGGTTTTTGGCTATAATCTTTCCCCATACATACTGTGTAATGTGTGTGATGTTTTTATGATCTTTTGATCGCATACCGCTTGTTTTATTTTCCGCATGTGTGATGATATGAGTGGAAGAGATTATGTGTTGCATATGAATTTGAATTGATATGTGATCAGTATAATATCGGTGGATAAATATCATTATTCAACAAATTTATACACCAACTCTTGCACTTTCCTACAAAACCCTAGAAAACTAGCTCCTTTAAGTGACCTTATTATAAAATCTGATGAATTGAACTCTTGCATATGCATGGGTTCATATCTTGAGATATTTATTCCTCTAAATTTCATATTTTCACTGGTCTCTACCATGTTTGACTTTTCTTTTGACATGAAACCCTAGTCTCACACAAGAATGGGTAAGGGAACTTGAGCTCAAAAAGAGGGGAGAAAACACAGCAAGTTGAGAGTATGGAATGGAGGGGATGGAGGGAAAGAAAAATTCTAAAAAAAATTATGGGGGGTAGGGAAGTGTTTCAGGAAGACAATGAAAGTGAATTTCCTCAATTTGAGTGAGGGAAAGGGAATGAAAAAGGAAAAACACTGACCTAGTCTAGAAACAGGACAACTAGTTAGGGTAGTGAGAGAAAATGATGAAATGACTGAATTTATTTGTGGGAATGGTGGGAAATGTCTGATGAGGGATATTTAGGATGTGTAGTATTAGAAAATATCAAATTACTTCTGAAAATAAGCTAAATACCATGAAATTTAAAAAACGCAGCAGAAACACCAGGAAAATTATTTTAATCAATTCTATGAGGAATTTGATTGAAGTAGGGTTTGTGAAGGCTCAACTTACATGATTGAATATGTTTGAAGCATTGAGATGAAGTTTGAGTGTAGCAACCCCTCCAAAAATGCAACAGACTAATGGAATATTAGAAGTGGGAAAAATTTGAAGCTTTGGTGGCTATTAAAACTCTTGAAATTGATAAAGAGGAGCTCTTGAAACTTGTGCAAGGATGGAAAGAAGTTTTAAAACACTTTGATATCCCCTTATAACTAAAATACTCGATTTTGGTGGAGTGACATCATGTACTTTCCCAAATGACTTAATGATGTGCTTTATTCCCCAAGTACTAATTCTCATGACATTCACTTGTTTTGGATGATGGTGACATGAATCCCAATGGAAAAATGATGACACTCATGACCCTCTCATGATCAAGCCTATGACACCATGACTCTTCCTTTTCATATTTTAAATAATAACACTTTGATGAAGGAAAAATGACCTATGGTGATTTAATCACTCATGAAACTAATTGTGAATTGACCTTGTTGACCATGACATGGGAGTGAAAATAATAGTTACACAATTAATTGACCATTTTAAAACCAAAAGAGGTGTCAAATTCTATTTGAAAATGTAACAATTTCACCATAAGACCTTATCAATCACATGGAAAGAGTACATTTGATCACCGATGACTCATCGACACTAACATGATGAAAGTGCTAATATGAAGGAGATGGATTATGTTTTACAACAAAAATTAGAATCTCATGTTTGTACTATTTGTAGAAATTAGTTTACACTAAGTATGCATACATCCGGATTCCCCTGATCTCATAATATTTAACTTCTTGCAAAATACATAATCATTCCATTGTTAAACTTTTGCAGAAAATTAATTGCAAACACATATTAAGCATAAATAAAAACAATCACACATAACACAGTTGTTTAATAGGAAAGCCTGAAGCTGAAAACCCCAACTATCATATATTATGTGTTAGGGTCCGGTGATTTGGCAGATTGACGAGCCAAGTGACAGGGTAACATCAAACCAACTTTGGAGCCCTAGGACCTAGCCTTCTTGGACTCAGAGAGGGTTGTCTCTATATGCAAAGGATGTGAAATTGCTTGCTTTTTGTGTATTTCATTTTAGGCTAATTGTTAAGTATGTTTTGGTTTGTTTTAGGTTTTTTTGAGGGAGAACTGATCAAAGGATAAATAGATAAAAATATTGTCAGATCAACTGGGCTATGGAGTTGAAAAGGTTGAGACTATCTCAAATGGTAGAAAAGGTATATTGTAGGGTGGATTTGGTCAAGATAAAATGGATTCTTTAGGTGGAGTGAAATGATATGGACACTAAGTTTGTGAGAGACAAAGGGGTTTTAAGCATAAATAGTTTTACAGAAAACATCCATGTGGTAGGGCTAACCATTAATCACGATAAATGAAACTCAAACTGATAGATGCATAAAATAAACAATTAAGTGATGCATAGAAGAGTAAGACCCTCTAACTTTGGGAAAATCACCTTCAGAATTTTGGGAAAACAAATAAGACAAACAAAAAACTCAATCTATGAAGAAGGAACTCTTAAACATCATATTTTGAACTATCGGGAACTTTGAAATAAGATTATAGAGGATGGGAAAAGGGCAAGATCGAAACAAGACCTCTTTGGTTTAACTAGGACAATCAAATATTTAGAGAAATTTTTCAGTGATGGGGTTTTGGTTAGCTATGAGTAAGCAGGGCATACCGTGAATCATACTAGACAACGTACATAATAACCATTAATGAAATTGATAACAAGTTCTTAGGGTATCAAAGAGCAGTTAAGAATTCTTTGACATAACTAATAAAGAAGAAAAACATAGAAGCTGTAATGAATCAGGAAACTTGAGGTGCCTCCATGGGCATGTCTCAAATCTATTCTTTACTGACCTACAACAATCAAGAAGCATGAAAACATGCATGATAAACTAAGGAAACATAACAGATAAGGAACACTATACCATTCACCAAGCCATGGAATCCTACAAACAGTCCTCTTCCACCATCTAAGTCAAACAAGAAATTATCCACTTCATGAGACAAAGTATTTCTTCAAAGCTTGTAATACTATGTATTGCTCTAGAACATCAAGTTCAGCCTCTGGTTACAATGCATTCTCTTGGAATATATAAGCCAAAGAGAAAGAAATCCTCCTGGAGCATCTAGAAGGCCATTGGCCTAATACAAATATCTAATTTTGTATTAGGCCAATATCTTCAAAAATATCCTTTTAAGCTAATAATAGAAATAAAATTGACTTTTAATCACTAACATGGAGATAAAAATAGCTAAAAGCACATTTGGAGGAGCGTATTCAGAAAACTGCCTTTTTAGCCAAAATGCTATAGGAGCGTAGCAGCAGAAAGAAACCTGTTGTGTAGACAACTTTTGAGAGACCTCCCGATGTCGAAACGAGGCTTGTGATAGCTCGTTGGAAATACATAGATGTTTGGTTTTTGGAACTACTTGATTTTTCCCAAACTGATCTCTATAAGTTTGTCAAAAGGTGGTCTGAGTGAAAAAACCCAGGGGGGTCTCATCTACTGATATGTGAGGCAGAAAGGTGAATTTTGACTGATTTTTGCCTCTTTGGGGGACTAGAACACCTCCTTTGGATCTGAAAATCTGTGAGTAGCTACCCCCAAATTTAACCCATCCAAAAAAATTACTTTCATGAGCTGAGGATGCTTCTAGCACCCATGGAAGCGCCTTGAAAAGTGTGCCATTAGGGCCAAAAAACACAAGAAACAAAATCATGTCAAAATTTTCCCAATTTTGGCGAGCAAAC
This sequence comes from Pinus albicaulis, assembly GCA_034641835.2. Taxonomy (NCBI): domain Eukaryota; kingdom Viridiplantae; phylum Streptophyta; class Pinopsida; order Pinales; family Pinaceae; genus Pinus; species Pinus albicaulis. The sequence continues at coordinate 979,658,499 of CM076581.1, forward strand.
CCCTTATGGGTTCTTAGAAGCATGTAAGGAAGCTGAGGCCAAGATATCAAGCCTATATATGCCTTTCTCCACCTTTTCTACCGGGGGCCTCTTTCGGGCAGTTTTTAGCCTTTCTTGAGCAAGTTTGAGCTTTCCTCGGGAAAATTGGTTCAATTTCTTGTAGTGCCCGGTCATCTTCCTTTGTAGACCCAAGTCTCTATGTTCTTTCTCTAATTTATCCTCCAAATTATTGTTGGATCTTTCAAGCCATGATTCTTTAACATTTTCTAATTCTTGGGCGAGCAATTGTGTGAGAGGATAAGATCTAACAAGGGCTGCTTCTTCTTCATTCTTTTTCTCCAAAGCTTTCCTAAGACCCATATTCCTAGGACTCTTTCTCATTGGATGATCTTCTTCTTCAGTATCATAAAATTCACCCATATACTCTTCAAGCTTGATTTTTGCTTTGTAGGCTTCCCTTTGGTATTTGAAAGATCGGGCCTCATAAACTTCCATTTCACCACTCGTTTTTTTATTTTGCATTTGTAGAACATGTATGAGGTCTTTTGACCTTTCTAGATCACTTTCCAAGTTATGGATTTGGGCTTCTCTATTTTTCAAAAGAGCCTCAAGAATTCTAGCTTCATCATCTCCAGCATCACTGTCTATTTGTATGATGTCAAACTCCCTTTCCTTCTCATGACTACTCTCATGTTGTTCCCCTTTTTCTTTACCCTTGCCTTGGGTAGACTTCTTGGTGCTTTTCCTCTTTGGAAATTCAACAATACTCTTCTTAGGCAGTTTGCCTCTACTTCTTAGCGCTCTAGTGACATTGCTAGTCAGTGCTGGAGTGATTTTCTTCTTAGTAGATTTGGTGTTTTTAGGCTTCACCACTTTTGGAGGAAGGGTCATGGCCCCTTGCCTAGGAGAGGAAGCTAGCACATGCTCTTGGCTGTGTTGAGGATAAGAGAGAGGAGGTTTCATTATTTCCACTTGTTCAACTTGATTTTTCACATCGGTGCCTTCATCATCATTTGCTTTGCTGCCCTTCTCACTGTTTTGAGTTTGTTTGGGGCTACCAGATTCACCTTTATCACTGTTTTGAACCTCTTGACATAAGTTGTCTTCAACCTCATCAGTGCTTTTTAGAAAATTTTCTTTAGGGCTGTTAGCTTCATCATCCTTTTCTGTTGTTTGACCATCTTTACTATCTTCTTGTAGACTGCCCTGTTTACCCTCATCATTGTCTTGAATTTGTTGAGGGTTACCTTCACTATGACTGTCTTCTTTATCATTTTTCATGTTGCCACCTCCCTCACTGTTTTCTTTAGACTCTATGTGCGGGCTGCCACCATGGTCACTTTGCATGCTGTCACCTCCCTCACTGTCTATTTGAGGACTGTTTTGTTGTTCATCATCACTGATTTGCTGCTCTTCATCCTCACTATTTTGCACCTCTTCTTTCTCAATGTTTCCATGCTCATTTTCACTACTCTGTTTCTCTTCACTTTGCTCTCTATCACCACTAGCTTGTGGCTCTTCATCGTCACTACTTTGCACCTCTTCTTTACTGCTCTGTCTCTCTTCATCATCACTAATTTGCTGCTCATGGTCACTGCCCTGTTTGTCTTCACCATCACTAGTTTGTTGCTCATGGTCACTGCCTTGTGATTTGTCACTTGGTTCATGCTCACTAATTTTCTTAAAAACGTTTTTGAATGCCTTTTTTTCCTCCTTTTGGTATTTGCAAAATTTTCTTTTTTAAAAAGGAACTTGCCCAACTTTTTATCAATTGAAAAAGTTTCTCCTCGACACTTTACCCCTGTGTGATTTTCAACTGAAAAGGCTTACAAAATCATCACTATTACAACATCTCAACACCATAAGGTAAATCCACTGTTTTATGAAGTGATGAGGGTCTTTAAAAAATTGTGTTGGTCGTTGTTTGTTTACAAAGATGTCACCATAAAAACACTGCTGCACCCATCTTAAAACCACTATGCCAATCCACTGTTTTATGAAGAGAAGGAGGACCTGAAACCATGTGTTTTCTCCTTTTTCTTTTTCACCAAATAGATCAACTTCAAACATAAAGAGCTTATCTTTATCATATAGTGTGCCTTTTTGTCCTTTCGAAGGTGGCCTTTCAAACTTGAAACTTGAATTTATCCTCTGATTTAAAACACCTAAAAATGAAGATTTCTTGTATCCACCAAGAATTGGTCTCCTACATCTCTGTTTTACCTTTTGAATAGGCTGATCCATATGATTTGTGACCCCAAATGTTTATTTAAAGTCATTGTTGGGCCTTTAGCTCATGATGAAGGGGGACCTTCAAACAATGAAAGTTCACCTATTCTTAAAAATGTGCCCTCTGTCTTTTAAATGAGGTGAGAAAAAAACTTTTGGTGCTTGCCCTTTATTCATCACTTGGAGGGATTAATTCTTGATAAATCATAATGAATCTGTCTAAAAACAAGAATGCCTTTTTCCACATAAATCATCTGGGTGGACTATATCTTTATATTAGTTGCAGAAGTCACTTTAAACAGAGCTTGGTCTACCTCCTTGGCCATTTATATGAGGCTGATTTAATCAAAATTATAACCTTTGATTTATACTTTGAAGGAGGCTTTCATAAACATGAGAATAGAGGCCTTTTAGCACCATCATGTCACTCTTTGGCTTGTGATGTGGAAGAGGCTTTTAACCTATAATCTCTCATTTGTTTCACCACTATTATTCAACTAGGATTTACAAAAGAAAACATTCTCAAACATAATTTTAAACCTTGCTATGCATTCTATGTTCATCTTTGGAGGAGGTGGCGCAAAACAGCCTCTGAAGTCACTTGAAACATTGTTGACCCTCTACTTGTTTGTGAAGGAAGCCACAATAATGTTTTTCTAACCCTCTACTTTTATATGAAGGAGGTTCCATCATGTGTTCCTAACCATCTACTTATCATTGAAGGAGGATATCATTAAACACAGGATCTTCATCTATTTCAATCACTATACCTTGCTCTGTATGTTTTCTTGAAGGATATCAATAGGAAACAAAGTGAAATTTGGCATTTATCATTGGTAAAATCACTTGAACCTAATGTCCTCTTGATTTATGAGGCATTGTCTGAGATCTATACCCGTTTTGTAAAATATCACTGTGAAATCTAGACCAGAAGCAATGTGATTGTTATATGGAGAGTGTTCACTGCTAGACATCATTGAACTAGCTTTTCCCTTGACTGTGTTTTCAAAGGTATATTGAAACTGCCTTTGACTAATGTTCACATCCCAGGTTCAAGGTAACATAAGAAGCAGCTGTCTTCTTATGCCCTACATGATGATGCCCTTTGGAAATATTATTCAGCACTGCATTTGGAGGAGATTATGGAGCACTGTTGATCAACATCACTCAGTATTTTGTGTTCATTTGACTTGAGGAATGATCTCTTCTCTTCAGGCAGCCTTTGGATTTAAACCATGTATACTTGCTACTTTTTACTTTATAGCTCTCCATCTGATTACTGAAGGAAAAATATTTCCGTATGAGAAATTTTTTCAGTTGATCCTTTGCTCCCATTTGCACACTGATCATCATTCAATTACACCTCTGCAGAGATGTAAAAATATATGATTTTGAACCTTGGAGAGCTCCTTTGGTGTTTCATGGAGATTTTTCCTAATCTAAGCATATTTCTTCAGACAGTGAACATCTTCATATTTTCCCGATTTGGATCTTTGTTGAAATTATTCTTAAATGAGACAAAGTGACTTCTTAGTGGTGCGCAACCTATAGATAGATCAAGGCTTGTTTTGAAAAATAGGGAAAGATTCATGGCTGACTGGTACTAGACACATGATTTTTGGCTTAGGATATCTTAGCCAAGGAAAAAATTCCTAAACACCACTATCTAACTTAGAGACAATAGTCACAGATTCTGAGTGTTTTCTTAGGCATGATTAGATTGTTATATGACAAGATCATCAGGGATAGAGGAGCAAACACTTTGTCAACTTTCGAATACTGAATTGCATGTGAAACAATGGAAAATGATAACAGAGAAGCGAGGTTATGAAAGCTATAGACAGGGAGACTTTGCTGAAGCGAGATATGACTTGAAAACTGAAGATTGTTCTCATCATAGACTGACAGGGAGGGGTAGGAGGACAAAAAATTGTTTGGGGTGTTTTCTAGATGACAAATTTACAGATTGAGATTAGCTTCTAGAAAACTTAGCTAAGGAATCTAGTCATCAACAACATGTAAAAAATATTCATGACTAACAGTGGCTCCATTTGGGGAGGGAAGCTCCTTTTCAGGAGGTGTCCAGAATTGCAGATCCCTGGCTTGTGAAGACCAGTGCCTCATACATTGGCACCAATTTCTCTTTCCTTTGATGCTATTTCTGAAAATTTACAGCATGATTAGCATCAAAGTCATCTCTACCTACCCAGCTATATGCCCTAGCATTTTTATTTTTTTGGGTGCACTTGGACTAGCAAACCCTTTGACATGATAGTTTTGAAAAAAGCAAAACTATCTAATTCTACACTTATATCTTCTGGGAGTTCAAATTAAACTGATGAACTCATTTGATTCTCTACCTATGCTAGATTGACTATCAAGATTAAGTTGTTTGACAAGATTTCATTCACTAAACTAAAACATGAAATTGAAAAATGACCAAATCTGGATTAGACAGTTTGATTTGTCATATGTTTGTGGCATAAAAGACAAGCTGCACACAAATATTATTTTCGCACAAAAATGAGATTTAGAAAAATCAGGGCTAGGATACATAGTTTGTTTTTCATCCTTTCTTTCCTCTTTGGTTCTGCTTTGAGCGTGTGGAACCAGTATCTTTTCCTAATCTACTTTTATTGACAAGTCAAGCTTACATATTTTGACTATCATTATTTTTTACTAACTTATCAACAATCAATTTAAAACATGCTCAGTTATGATTAGGCTAGATAACTGAACAAGACATCTTTTGAGCACTAGTTGTGGCATTTATACTTGCACACTTTTAGCATGACTATTTTTTAGGTATGGGGCTGTCCCATTGCTTTAGAAACTACCCTCTTTTTCTACTTTTCTATTGTTTTTGTATTTTCTGTTTTTCTTACTTTTTCTTCAAACAATCTAGAACTGAAAAGATGCTCACAAGGCTGAGCTTATTTTTCACACCTATCTATCTATCCTAATCTAACTTGTACACAACATACATTTATTTAGTAAAATCTCTTTTCCAAAAAAGCCAATCAAGCAGATGATTCCATGAGGGATTTAGTTTCAGCATTTTTAGAGTGCTGAAGAAATGAAAAGGCCACTTCCACTTTTGTTGTTTTCAAACAGTAGTACCTAAAATTTTTCTCACTCTTTGCAACAGACTGTTCTGGGCAGAGCACACTACTCCATCAGATTTCTCAAGGAAAAAAACAAATGGATCTTGGAATAATACCTGATCTAGAGGATTTGATATATAAGCTTCATTCAAGACTACTCTTTCTTCCACTTGGCTATATTTGGGACTCTCTTGGGAAAGAAACTCTTCCCACTGCTCATGATCACTTGAACTGTCAGACTCATCATATATTGTAGTGTAGTCTTCTTTCCAAGCTGATGTGTTTTGATTATGTGGACTAAAAACTATGTGAAAGTCATCATGTTGATGAGCAGGGATACACTTTGGCAGTAAATCCTCTTGAGAGGATAGTGTGACCACCCTTATGTGATTATCAACCTTAATTTATTCATCTGACATTTGTAAGTCAATGGAACTTGGTGGCTGCAAATCTGGAGTTAAGGAGGATTCCATGTCCAAAATGATTTCCTCAACCATTTCAGGAAAAGGCTTCTTATGGACAACTTGCTCAAGAATTTCATCATCCTCCTCAACCTCATCATCAAAGCTGAAAGACTGCTGATTTCCAATTATGTGAATGTTATTTCTTATGGACTGAAGTGAAGTAGAGAAAAAAGTCAGAGACTCTTCACTTAGTTCTAAACTCTCAAGGCTTTCCTCATCAGTGTCATAGGTGACCTGTCTTGGTTGATTGATGCTTTCAATCTGATGACAGTGAACTTCATCCCACACATCAACCTTTGATGGCTCTGCAAGGTTAGCTTCTACTTGGATATCATAATCACCAATATATTGATCAAACCTTGGAGAATCATCAATATAAGTAATGTCACCAGCCATGCATATTGGACTATCAAATTTTTTAACCTAAAATTGATTTACAAATATATTTTTTGACTTATGGTATGCAAGATTAGCAGGAGAAAGATCAGAAAATTTTTGTTCATATGAAGTTTTAAAGGTTGTCTGCATGTTTATGAGTTGATCTATATCCTCTTCAGTTAAAAAGGGAGGCATTTTTATCTCTCTTTGGATATAACTACAATAATACTCTTTCTCTTGGGAAAGATGATTTGGAGGATGAATGTATTTTTGGGCTTCACCTATGAGAGATGATGAATCATCACTTATGCCTTTAGAGAGATCCTATGGGTTCTCTTTCATTTCTTGATTGTTTTCATCTTCAGCCAATTCTTTGTGATGTTGAGGATAGTTAGCATGTAATTCATGAGTTGCTTCTGATAGGATTTTAGGAGGCCAATTTTCTCGTATGAACTCAAATGACTCAAAGCATAAAGGTAGAGATCCTATAGGTTTTGATTTTTCTTCTATTTTAGATTTGAATTCATCCTCAACCAACTCTTCTTGATGGGATTCATGAGTTTCTTCTGATAGATTTTCAGGAGGACAATTTGCTCGTATGAACTCAAATGACTCAAAGCATAAAGGTAGAGATCCTACAGGTTTTGTTTCCATTTCAGATTTTGTTTCATCTTCAACCATCTTTTCTTGATTTATGTGAGAGTTAACTTGAGCAGGGGTTTCCTGAATAACTGCTAAGAGATATTTAGTATGCAAATTTTCTTTCAAATTATAGAATGATTTAAAGCATAAGGGTAGAGAACCTAAAGGTTTTGATTCTTCTTCCATTTCAGATTTGATTTCATCCTCAATCAAATCTTCTTGGCTGTCAATATGGTTAAGTTGAGTATGAAAAGCATGAATCTCTTCTAATAGATCCTCATGATGCCAATTTCCTAAATCATCATCAACACTAACAAGGTGTTGTATGAGATCTTCAGATTGATCACAACTATTTTCAGCTAAGGATAGAAATGGACAATACCTTATATATTTTTTGTAAAATACCTTATGGAAATCCTTTAAAGAAAACAAGATGCCAGGTTCTAACTGTTCATACCAATTTCTTGCCTTACCTTCTAATGTTGCCATGAACATTTTCATAAGATAGTCCTCATGCCATTCAACTTTTAACCTCCATATATGTATATGAAACTTGATGAGATGTAACAAGGGGTCATCAAAGTTTTTATCTTGAAAAATAGGCAAGTTTTTCAGCCAATCTATTTGAGGCATTTTGTGTGGGAATCCAGGGATATGATCTCTGTTCATTGGAGCATATCTCCTTTGTATCCTTGGATCCATATTTTTAATCAAAAGGGTCATTGTGTCTTTTCAACCAGTCTAGAGTTCTCTACCAGTGGAGTCTTTTGGTCTATTGAGGGTTTTGGAGTCGCCAGGTGGAAGATTTGAACTTTGCTGTCAACCATCAACATGATTGGGATTGCTCAATGCATTCCTAGGAGATTTTATAAGGACTAGTGGAGTGATAGGCCTACTGGAAGCTAGTGGAGTCACCAGGTGGATGTTTTTAGTTGTTTTGAGGGTATATGTGTATGGTCCACCACCAATACTGACAAAAAAAAAAGCCAATATAGGGATGTTTTTTGGGGTTTTCTGAGTTTTTATATGCAGCCTAGTTTCTAAGAGTGTTCTAAACCTGATTCATAACTTTGCTAAGATGGTGAAACAATAAGATTTTACTCTAAATGATTTTATAGGCTATTTTTCTGATTTAAATTTTGAAGGACTGTAATGTCCCAAAATTTTCATGCAGAAAATTGGGACATTAATTTTTGCTAATTACACATAGGTGGAGAATAAATGGGTAAGGAGACCCATGACTAATGAAAAGCAAAATCAAATCCCTCATATTTTGATAAGGGATCATTTTTGTATTTGATTTCACACCTCCATGTGTGAAAGGGGGTTATTTTGCAAAGTGGCTAGGTGAAGTTGACCAAAGTCAAACTGCGCAGGCTATGAGGTGGAAAGCACATTGTGGTACAATGCAATAGATAAGGAGGGAATATTCCTTGAGAAGGAAAACCCTAATGAAGTGGAGCCCATGGAGAGGGAGCTCACAATTGTATAAGAGGAGGGCAAGACAACCATTTTTTCTTATGAATAGATTATTGATTTCGTTGTCTTGAGAGACAAGGAGCATACTCCTACTGTTCAGTAGAGTTTCTGGAGGAAGTCTTGCTTGGGATTCCTTCCTCCTCATGAGAGGCCTCATGAGGAATTGATCTTCAAATTTCTCCACATCTTGGCTTAAGGCCAAAGCATTCTCTTCCATCACAGCATTATTCTTACAACAAGAAGACATTGTGTTGCTGGGGTTGTAGTGGAGGCTTCCACCACATCACTCCGAGACTTGATTTGCAGAGAAAGGAGTCTCCATTCAGTGGAGATATCATTGAGGATTGTTATTGAGCTCATTTGCAGATTTTGGCAGCAGGCCAATCTTTCTCCCATCTTCATCAGCGCAGTCACTTCCATAGACTGCGTTATTTCAGAGTTAGTCTGCAGTGGGGGTTTTCATCATCACATTAGAGGGAGAGATTTCCAGTGTTGAGATCAGCCTTGCACTCTGGAAATCCTTTGGAGGATATTGATTCATATTGTAGAGTAGATTCTACCATATCCTTCTATTTTGGTTATGAGTTGCTCCAGCTACCCAACAACTCCGGCATTTTGGTATTTTCCCATTCTGGGCATATAGTGTAGCCAATCCTCTTGAGGATTATTGTATTATTGTTGTAGCATTATTTTCATGGGTTGAGAGCACACTCCCCCTCATTTCTTGAGCTATATTGAAATATCATCATATTTCATATTTGTAAGCAGCAATGTCTCCATATGATTGCGGAGTCATAGCTAGGGCAAATTATGCAGTAGCATATTTCATGCTTCACGTACTTGTTCTTTGGGGTTGATCATTCCCTCTCTTGAGTGCTCTTTCCCTCAAGATATTGTACACTTATTTGCTTCTATGAGCTAATATAATGGCTATGAGTTCTTCTATCATTTTATGAGATTGAAGCAAGTTTTCTCTTCATGTATTTATGTGCATATTGTTGTAGCTCATTCCCTTGAGAAATATCTTCCCGAGGAAGAAATATTTGCATAGCTATAGGCAGAGCTTGAGCTAGGGCCAGATAGCCTCTGGTTCTCACCCTCTATTTAAAGATGAAATAATTGGTAAAAGCCCTCTCAGTCAATCTCTAACATAGCCTTGCTTATATTTTCGATAAAGGAACACTTCAGTGGAGAAAAATTCTGTTGATTTCCATTTCGGGACATTACAGTGGTATCAGAGCATCTTTCTTGGCTCAGCTTGTGGCCTTGAATCCCAAGAAAGAAGAAATCAAGATGATGAAGAGGATGAGCTTGTTCTCATTAGTTTTTAGAGCAAAGAAGAACCTCTCCAAGGAGGGGAAGCAAGAAGAAGAGGAAGAACCCTGCACTTCCTATTCTCATCTAGGAGACCAAGAAATAAGCAGGAAAAAGACTCCATATTTTAGAGAAGGAAATAAAGGGGCCAGCTCTATATTTTTCTATGAGGAGTGTGAGCATGCAACTACACACCAAGGGGTAAAGCACAGTCGCATGGCTAGCTTTTCCATGAGGAGAAAAGAAGAAGAAGGCATACCGAAGAAGGGAACTCAGTGGTTTAGTACATGAGTATGAATCTCAAACTCATAAGTTTAGAGATCACATCTCTTTCCCGGAGTTTTGCAAGATCATGGTGAGGAGGAGCAAGCATCATGATAAGGATAGATTTCTTCTATCTATATTTGATGGTTCCTCTACTTATTCAGCCAAAGCTTGGATTGAAGAGCTAGACACCTTTTTGCAGTAGCATTAGATTCCCGAAGATGAAGCCATCAGAGTAGCAGCGCTGCACTTGGGAGGTAAAGTCTATGCATGGTGGTTTTTTGAGTCCCTTGCTTTAAAAAAAGAAAATACTTCTTCCTATGCAATGTTCATTAGGGCTTTGATGGAAAAATTTGATGGGAAGAAATCTAAAACACATGTGGAGGAAACAAACATTCCTAGAGGCAAAACCCTTGCATGTGATGGAGGAATTCATGGGCTCAAGATCACTTTAGAAAACCTTAGAGGAGGCTGATATATTTCATGGTGCTTTATTGGAGGCAAGACCTTCATCTTTCATTTTGGCACAAGGAGTCATGGAGGTCTCTCTTTCAAGAGAAGATCTCATTTTGTAAGAGTTTCCCACATATGTTGATGAGGAGAAGGGCAACAACACTGTCAATCATAGAGATGATCTAGTACCTCATGCAGAGGGAGGAGGAGAAAATGCTCCAATAAGAGGGATTCTTGCATCCTTGCAGGAAGGTCCCCAGGATCTCATACATGGAAGTCCAAGCACAATCAATGAGCAGCATGATTGTGCCATTCTACAGCTGGGAGAAAGAGGAGGAGAGAGAGAGCAGCAGCATGTGATGAGAGGCACACACTCTTCTCAATTCCAGAAAGTTAAGACAAAGAGGAGAAAGGCTGTACTACACAGGGAGAGCAAGGGAAAGGTTTCCCAACCATATGTACAGTTCACTCTTGGCATTGATGTCTCACTACATAGGGGCATCCCACCAGGGAGTCCACCAAATCCATCATTGATGAGAGGAATCATGTCGTGGGATTCACCGCTCTTGGATTTTGGAGAGGTGAAGAGATTGGAGAAAAAAATTGGCATGAGGGATGTCAAAGTAGTAGGCAGCAGTAGGAGGAGAGCTACACATGCCAGATCACCAGCATTGTCTCTTAGGAGGATTGATCCTTACTGGAGATCTTCACTATTAGTGGGGCACTCCAAGGATCTTGGTGTTTGTAGTATGCTTGATGACCTAGAGAGAGATGACAGATATATGGTATAGGATATGGTCATCTACTCACATGGCAGAGTCTTCTTGACTAGTGCCTCTAGTCTCAAGGAGAAGATGCTACTTGCAACACAGGAGGACTTCTTTCCCATTCATCTTGATGCATATCTTTCCTTGGCAGAGGAGTTCATTTGGGAGGGCATCCAGCAGGATATATATCAACATATGGAGAGATGCATATCCTGAATGATGATGATGAGGATGTCACAGCCACCTTCCTACTCATTGGGAGTAAGGGAGCACTTTCAGTTGAACCATTTCAGCTCAATTTCCATAGTACCTGGTAGAGGAGGTATACATCTGTATTATTATTTTCCTTCCTTTAATTTATATGATCAACATATGGTATTAAGGAGGATCATCCTTTCTCACGTTTTATATGATGATGTACTTGGAGCCATTTGTAGCATTGAGATTGGCTATTTCATGGGTGGACTGTGGGGGAAGCCACATGATTCTTGGTGGGCACTATTGACACCATATTTTATGTTCATGTTTCCATCTTATGAGATGATTGTGGCAGAAAAAAAGTGGCTGGAAAAACACTTGTTGTTTTTTATTTTGATGCAGGCAGTGAGTGCACTGCATAGGTTCCACGAATGGAACTATGATCCACTTTCCGGTTGTCATATGACAGCTTGTTTCTATTGGTTCTTGCTTCCATGCATTGCAGAATTTTCTTTTGACATGGGGAGCTTTGTTTGGAAAGTGGGACATGAATTGAAGATGCTCATTGGGAGTATGATTCTCCCTATTTTACATGTTGTATGTTTTAGGGGAAACAATGGGCAGCCCATGATTTCCAAGCTTCATCTCTTTCCTTCATGTGGGAGGAGCTATTTAAAGAGTCTAAATTTTTGGAGGAGGCATTTCATGGTTCATATGTTTGATGGGTTGGCTTGGGTCTCTCTTGAAGACCATTATATTTCAGCCATATATCAGCAGCAGCCCCATATGTATCATGATGAGGGAGGAACTCATTGGGTGGATGTGCCCTTTGGGAGGAGGAACCTCCATTGTTTTTGTAGCTCATGATCCAAGGGGCAGTATGGGAGATGATATGGTCACCAAGTTCAGCCAATTGTTTTTACATGAGGTGAACCATATGACTATTTGGATTCCATATGATGATGAACTCCAACTCATCACATATGAGATGATTTGGGCCAGCTTGATTTGCAGCGTTGGAGGAGAGTTCCTTGGGGATCTAGACTTCATTTTTCCTCATGAAGGCAACCTTATTGCAGCCCGAGTTCAACTTGCACTCCACATTTACCATGAGTGGAGAAGAGGACAGCGTGGGGTAGGCCATGAAGCTTACCATATTCATAATTTCAGCCCACCAATTTTACATGAGCACAAGGTGGAGGATTGTTTTCAGGAGTTTCCTAGTTGGAAAGTGACTCATTTTGCATGGTTGATAGCTTGGGGATGGAGGATCTACATGAGGGAGATTTTCCTCAAACACATCCTAGACTCAATGCCTTGAGGGAAGGCCTTCTAGTTCTATCCTTGCAGTTGCTTGGGGACAAGCAAAATTTGGGAGGGGAGGACTGTAATGTCCTAAAATTTTCATGTAGAAAATTGGGACATTAATTTTTGCTAATTACACATAGGTGGAGAATAAATGGGTAAGGAGACCCATGAATGATGAAAATCACAATAAACTCCCTCATATTTTGATAAGGGATCATTTTTGCATTTGATTTCACACCTCCATGTGTGAAAGGGGGCTATTTTGCAAAGTGGCTAGGTTAAGTTGACCAAAGTCAAACTGCGCAGGCTATGAGGTGGAAAGCACATTGTGGTACAATGCAATAGAGAAGGATGGAAGATTCCTTGAGAAGGAAAACCCTAATGAAGTGGGGCCCATGGAGAGGGAGCTCACAATTGTATAAGAGAAGGGCAAGACAACCATTTTTTCTTATGAATAGATTATTGATTTCGTTGTCTTGAGAGACAAGGAGCATACTCCTGCTGTTCATCAGAGTTGTTGGAGGAATTCATGCTTGGGATTCCTTCCTCCTCATGAGAGGCCTCTTGAGGAATTGATCTTCAGATTTCTCGACATCTTGGCTCAAGGCCAAAGCATTCTCTTCCATCACAGCGTTATTCTTGCAGCAAGAAGACATTGTGTTGCTAGGGTTGCAGTGGAGGATTCCACCACATCACTTTGGGACTTGATTTGCAGAGAAAGGAGTCTCCATTCAGTGGAGATATCATTGAGGAGTGTTATTGAGCTCATTTTTAGACTTTGGTAGTAGGCCAAGCTTTATCCCATCTTCATCAGTGCAGTCCCTTCCATAGACTGCATTATTTCAAATTTAGTTTGCAGTGGGGGTTTGCACCATCACATTGGAGGGAGATATTTCTAGTGTCGGGATCAGCCTTGCACTCTGGAAATCCTTTGGAGGAGATTGATTCATATTGTAGAGCAGATTCTACCATCTCCTTCTATTTTGGTTATGAGTTGCTGCAGCTACCCAGCAACTTTGGCATTTTGGTATTTTCCCATTCTGGGCATAGATTGTAGCCAATCCTCTTGAGGATTGTTGTATTATTGTTGTAGCATTATTTTCATGGGTTGAGAGCACACTCCCCCTCATTTCTTGAGCTATATTGCAATATCATCATATTTCATATTTGTAAGTAGCAGTGTCTCTATATGACTGCGCAATCATAGCTAGGGCAGATTATGCAACAGTATATTTCATGCCTCATGTACTTGTTCTTTGGGGTTGATCATTCCCTCTCTTGAGTGCTCTTTTCCTCCAGACATTGTACACTTATTTTCTTCTATGAGCTAATATAATAGCTATGAGTTCTTCTATCATTTTATGAGATTGAAGTAAGTTTTCTCTTCATGTATTTGTGTGCATATTGTTGTAGCTCATTCCCTTGAGCAATATCTTCCCGAGGAAGAAATATTTTCATAACTATAGGCAGAGCCTGAGCTAGGGCGAGATAGCCTTCGTTTCTCATCCTCTATTTAGAGGTGAAATAACTGGTAAAAGCCCTCTCAGTCAATCTCTGACATAGCCTTGTTCATATTTCTGATAACGGAACACTTCAGTGGAGAAAAATTCGATTGATTTCCATTTCGAGACATTACAAGGACTAATGAGTCTACAAGAGTTTTTTGGACTGTCATGTACTCAGTATGTCCCACCATGATCGCCATTATGTTATGGTGGCGATGAGGTGGCTTATTCACTAGATATTATTCAAGACAAGATATTTCTAGAGTCCTAAGGTGTATTTAGATTGTCACTAACTTAGAAGGTCCCACCATGATCGCCATTATGTTAGTGAGCGGTGGGATAAATCGACAAGATAGTCTTCTTAAGGGATGCTGAAATGTTTAGGGAGGTCTAAGTGTGTTTATTACTCAGATTCCCACCGTGATCGCCATTATGTTAGGGCCCTATGATTTGGAACATTGGCGAGCCAAGTGACATGGTAACATCAAACCAACTTTGGAGCCCTAGGACCTAGCCTTCTTGGACTTAGAGAGGGCTCTCTCTATATGCAAAGGATGTGAAATTGCTTGCTTTTTGTATATTTGATTTTAGGCTAGTTGTTAAGTATTTTTTGGTTTGTTTTAGGTTTTTTTGAGGGAGAACTGATCAAAGGATAAATAGATAAAAATATTGTGAGATCAACTGGGCTATGGGGTCGAAACGGTCGAGATTGTCTCAAATGGTGGACAAGCTATATTGTAGGGCCGATTTGGTCAAGATAAAATGGATTCTTTAGGTTGAGTGAAATGAGATGGAGACTAATTTTGTGAGAGAAAAAGTGGTTTTAAGCATAAATAGTTTTACAGCAAACATCCATGTGGTAGGGCTAACCATTAATCACGATAAATGAAATTCAAACTGATAGATGCATAAAATAAACAATTAAGTGATGCATAGAAGTATAAGACTCTCTAACTTTAGGAAAATCACCTTCAGACTTTTGGGAAAACAAATAAGAGAAACAAACAACTCAATCTATGAAGAAGGAACTCCTAAACATCATATTTTGAACTATCGGGAACTTTGAAATAAGATTGCAGAGCATGGGAAAGGGGAAAGATCGAAACAAGACCTCTTTGGTTTAACTAGGACAATCAAATATTCAGAGAAAGGTTTCAATGATGGGGTTTTGGTTAGCTATGAGTAAGCAGGGCATATAGTGAATCATACTAGACAACATACATAATAACCATGAATGAAATTTATAACAAGTTCTTATGGTATCAAAGAGTAGCTAAGAATTCTTTGACATAACTAAGAAAGAGGAAAAACATAGAAGCTGTAATGAATTAGGAAACTTGAGGTGCCTCCATGGGCATGTATAAAATCTATTCTTTACTGACCTACAGTAAGCAAGAAGCATGAAAACATGTATGGTAAACTAAGGAAACATAATAGATAAGTAACACTATACCATTCACCAAGCCATGGAATCCTACAAACAGTCCTCTTCCACCATCCAAGTCAAACAGGAAATTATCCACTTCATGAGACAAATTATTTCTTCAAAGCTTGTAATACTATGTATTTCTCTATAACATCAAGTTCAGCCTATGGTTACAATGCATTCTCTTGGAATATAAAAAAAAAAGAGAAAGAAATCCTCCTGGAGCATCTAGAAGGCCATTGGCCTAATACAAATATCTGATTTTGTCCTTGAGGCTTTGCAAAGCCCAAGGCACAAAATATCTTCAAAAATATATTTTTAAGCTAATAATAGAAATAAAATTGACTTTTAATCACTGACATGGAGATAAAAATAGCTAAACGCACATTTTGAGGAGCATATTCAGAAAAATGCCTTTTTAGCCAAAATGCTACAGGAGCGTAGCAACATAAAGAAGCCTGTTTTGCAGACAACTTTTGAGAGACCTCTTGATGTCAAAACAAGGCCTGTGATAAATCGTTGGAAGGCCTTGGATGTCTAGTTTTTGGAACTAATTTATTTTTCCCAAACTTATCCCTTGAATTTTTTCAAAAGGTGGACTGAGTGAAAAAACCCAGGGGGGTCTCATCTGCTGATATGTGAGGCAGAAAGGTGAATTTTGAGTGATTTTTTCCTCTTTGGGGGACCACAACACCTCCTTTGGATTTGAAAATTTGTGAGTATCTACCCCCAAATTTAATCCATCCAAAAAAATGACTTTCATGAGCTGAGGATGCTTCTAGCACCCATGGCAGCACCTTGAAAAATTTGCAATTAGGGCCAAAAAACACAAAAAACAAAATCATGTCAAAATTTGCCCAATTCTGGTGAGCAAGCCCCTTATGGGTTCTCAGAAGCATGTAAGGAATCTAAGGCCAAGATCTGAATCCTAGATATGCCTTTCTCCACTTTTTCTACCAGGCGCCTCTTTCGGGCAGTTTTTAGCCTTTCCTGAGCAAGTTTGAGCTTTCTTCGAGCAAATTGGTTCAATTTCGTGTAGTGCCCAGTCATCTTCCTTTGTAGACCCACGTCTCCATTTTATTTCTCTAATTTATCCTCCAAATTCTTGTTGGCTCTTTCAAGCCATAATTCTTTATCATTTTCTATTTCTTGGGTGAGCAATTGTGTGAGAGGATAAGATCTAACAAGGGCTGCTTCTTCCTTCTTTTTCTTCAAAGCTTTCCTAAGACCCATAGTCATAGGCCTCTTTCTTATTGGCTGCTCTTCTTCTTCAGTATCATCAAATTCGCCCATATAATCTTCAAGCTTGATTTTTGCTCTGTAGGCTTCCCTTTGGTATTTGAAAGCCCGGGCCTCATAAACTGCCATTTGACCACTCATTTGTTTATTTTGCATTTGTAGAACATGTATGAGGTATTTTGACCTTTCCAGATCACTTTCCAAGTCATGGATTTGGGCTTCTCTGTTTTGCAAAAGAGCCTCAATAATTCTAGCTTCATCATCTCCAACATCACTGTCTATTTGTATGATGTCAAACTCCCTTTCCTTTACACGACTGCTCTCCTGTTGTTCCTCTTTTTCTTTACCCTTGCCTTGGGTATAATTCTTGGTCCTTTTCCTCTTTGGAAATTCAAAAATACTCTTATTAGGAAGTTTTCCTCTACTTCTTAGTGCTCTAGTGACATTTCTAGTCACTGCTGGAGTGATTTTCTTCTTAGTAGATTTGGTGTTTTTAGGCTTCACCACTTTTGGAGGAATATTCATGGCCCCTTGCCTAGGAGAGGAAGCTAGAACATTCTCTTGGCTGTGTTGAGGAGAAGAGAGAGGAGGTTTCATTACTTTCACTTTTTCAACTTGATTTTTCACATCAGTGCCTTCATCATCAATTGCTTTGCTGCCCTGCTCACTGTTTTGAGTTTGTTTGGGGCTACCAGATTCACCTTTATCACTGTTTTGAACCTCTTGACATAATTTTCCTTCAACCTCATCAGTGCTTTTTAGAAAATGTTCTTTAGGGCTATTAGCTTCATCATCCTTTTATGTTGTTTGATCATCTTTACTATCTACTTGTAGACTACCCTGTTTACCCTCATCACTATCTTGAATTTGCTGAGGGCTACCTTCACTATGATTGTCTTCTTTATCATTTTGCATGTTTCCACCTCCCTCACTGTTTTCTTTAGACTCTGTGTGCGAGCTGCCACCATGGTCACTTTGCATGCTGTCACCTCCCTCACTGTCTGTTTGAGGACTATTTTGCTGTTCATCATCACTAATTTGCTACTCTTCATCCTCAATATTTTGCACCTCTTCTTTCTCACTATTTCCTTGCTCATTTTCACTGCTCTATTTCTCTTCACTTTGCTCTCTATCATCACTAGCTTGTGGCTCTTCATCATCACTACTTTTCACCTCTTTTTTACTGCTCTATCTCTCTTCATCATCACTAATTTGCTACTCATGGTCACTGCCCTATTTGTCTTCACCATAACTAGTTTTCTGCTCATGGTCACTGCCTTGTGATTTGTCACTTGGTTCATGCTCACTAGTGTCCCCGTGTTCCTCATCACTACTAACTTGCTGCCTGTTTTCAAAAGACTGCTCTTTTTCACTACCAATCATGGGAGATGTTTGCCTTTGAGGAACATTTTGACTTGGTGGAGGAGAGACATAGTGAGTGGAGGGTGAGGAAGATATGTGAGATGGGCCATGAGATGAAGAGGTAGTGGAAAAATCTGGATGAGAAATGAAAGTCTCCCAAGACACTCCTTTCTTTTCAAATTGGTGAAGGATGATGATTTTGATGAGAGAATGATGGAAGAGACTAGATTTTTGCTGAGCAGGAGGTCTCTTTTGAACAAGGGACGACATCTTGTCTATGCTTTTGCAGAGGAAGAAAGGTAGGTTCAGCAACTGAGTTCTTGTGAAATGCATGAGAAGCCTGATGTGATAGGAATAAATCCGGGAAAACCTCCCTTCTCATGTGGAATACTTCATGATGACTTTCATGAGGGGGGCATAGCTGCTCAATAAGTGAGAAAAAGGGAATATAGCTTGGCAAGAATCCTGATGGTCTGGTTTTAAGAAAGGTTTATAGTGATTCAGATCTAGGTATGCTTTTTTGAACTACTTTTCTTCTATATAGGGGATCTTAGTTGCTTTGGAAACAGCCCTAGGAGTGAGTTTAAATTCCAGACCTGCTAAGTGGACATGCTTTCCTTGCAGCCTTAGGGTGAAAATTTGTGTTAAGGGAGGGTAATTGGTGACCTCCTCGAATTTTTGGCAAAAATCAAGGTAGCCCACCTCATGGAAATTAAAAAGAATTGAAGGGGATTCATTTACCTCCTAAGTTGTAATAGGCTCAAATATTTTGTGAAATCCACCCTTAATGACTTTCTTTGGAGGCATTTTGCTTTTGATACCCTTCACTAGATTACCAAAAAAAAGGTTCAAATGATCACTGAAATAGGCCCTCAATCAAACCCTGTTTTCCTCTTTGTGAGACTGAGTGTTGTCTTTAGTTGGAAAACAAGTTTTTGTTAAGTGACCACAAATTTGTGTCTTCAGTACACCCCTTTAAACTGAAAATAAGCCTTTCCTTCTTTAATCATTATCCCGTGTTTTGTTTAGCAAACAATATAGGTTTTGAGAGCAAACCAAATTTTCTCCCTTAACTACTTATAACAACAAGCCCCTTGACAATGAACCGTCCTCCTTTATCACTGTTTCTCTGTATCTTAATAAATATGACAGTTTTTAAGAGTAACTGTGTTTTTCTTTAAGCACTGGCAAACCCGTTTTTTTTATCTTGAGTAGAGGATTTTTTCTCTCTTTAACACACAATTGCTCTTCTTTGTTTGACAAACAAGTCTTTGCAAAAAAATAGACTTCTCTGTAAAACTGTGATTATCCTCTTACCCTTTAAACTTTGATATCAATCTTTCCCTCAAATCAAAAACTTGGCTGAGACAAATAGTAAATACCTCTTGGAAAATGCGTTGGCTTCTTTGGAGATAATTTTATCGTGAAAAAATCCGACTTGAGATGGAATGGAGGTTGTTTGACAGGCGCTACACTCCTGTGCACAGGCGCGTAGCACCTGCACTCTGTGTTGAATGCTGTTGGGTCGGGCCTTGGGTGCTTGCTGAATGCCGGGCGGGCCGTTCGGTTAACACACACACAAGTGCATCGCTGAAATATACAGCTGCGTCCGCCGTGTGTAAACTGTTGTGTAAATACACTACGGGCGCATCGCACAAACCTACAGGCGCATCACAACTTCAAACTTCAGCCGATTGCTTGCTCGGGGTTTAAAAAAAGGTTTTTTCTTTTGTCCCTTTTCAAAATGGAAATGAACTTTGACTTGAGAGCTTTATAGCTCCTTTTTAAAAACGTTTTTGAACGCCTTTTTTTTCCTCCTTTTGGTATTTGCAAAATTTTCTTTTTTAAACAGGAACTTTCCCAACTTTTTATCAATTGAAAAAGTTTCTCCTCGACACTTTAACCCTATGTGATTTTCAACTGAAAAGTCTTACAAAAACATCACTATTACAACATCTCAACACCATAAGGTAAATCCATTGTTTTATGAAGTGATGAGGGTGTTTAAAAAACTACTGTTTATTTACAAAGATGTCACCATAAAAACACTATTGTAGCCATCTTAAAACCACTATGCCAATCCACTGTTTTATGAAGAGAAGGAGGTCCTGAAACCATGTGTTTTCTCCTTTTGCTTGTTTACCAAAGAGATCTGTTACGGTCCTATGATTTGGCATATTGGCAAGCCAAATGAAAAGGTAACATCAAACCAACTTTGGAGCCCAAGGACCTAACCTTCCTGGACTTAGAGAGGGCTCTCTCTATTTGAGCAAAGGATATAAACTTGTTTGATTTCTATGTTTCTGATTTTAGGCTAGTTGTTAAGCATGTTTTGGTTTGTTTTAGGTTTTTGAGGGAATAAATGATCAAAAGATAAATAAATAACAATATATCAGATCAACTGGGCTATGGGGTCGATAAGGTCGAGACTACCTCAAAGGGTGGAGATGGTATATTACAGGGCTGATTTGGTCGAGGTAAAATGGATGCATTTAGGTGGAATGAAATGGGATGGACACTAATTTTGTGAAATATAAAGAGATTTTAAACATGAATAGTTAATCAGAAAGCATTCATAAGTTAGGGCTAACCATTGGTCTCTATGAACGAAACTTAAACTAATAAATGCATAAAATAAACATTCAAGTGATGCATGGAAGTATAAGACCCTCCAACTTTGGGAAATCACCTTCAGATTTTTGGGAAAACAAATAAGATAGACAAACAACTCAATTTATGAAGATGGAACTCCTGAACATGATATTTTGAGCTATTGGGAACTTTGAAAATAGAATGCAAAATTTTTAGGCAAAGGGCAAGATCGAAACAAGACCTCCTTGGTTCAAACTAAGACAATCAATAATTCAAAGACAGTTTTCAGAGATGGAGCTTTGACCAGCCATAAGTAAGCAGGGCATACTGTGAATCATACTTAGCATGCATAACAACCATAAATGAAACAAGCAAAAAGTTCTTCAGTGATCAAAGAGCAGTTAAGAATTCTTTGATATGACTAAGAAGGAAGAAAAACATAGAAGCTGTAATAAAATCTGGAAACTTGAGGTGCCTTCATGGGCATGTCTCAAATCTATTCTTTACTGACCTAGAACAAGCAAGAAACATGGAAACATGTATGATAAACTAAGGAAAACATATAGATAGGAACACTATACCATTTACCAAGCCAAGGAATCCAACAAACAGTCCTCTTCCACCATCCAAGACAAACAAGAAATCATCCACATCATGAGACAAAGTGTTTCTTCAAAGCTTGTAATATCATGTATTGCTATATATCATCAATTTCAGCCTTGTTTACAATGAAATCTCTTGGAATAAATATGCCAAAGAGAAGGAAAACCTCCTAGAGAAACTAGCAAGCCCATTGGCCCATTACAAATATCTGATTTTGTCCTTGAGGCTTTGCAAAGTCCAAGGCACAAAATATCTATGAAAATATCTTAAAAATGCTAAAAAAGGAAAATAATTTGACTTTTTTCAACTGACAATGGCCAAGAAAGGCTAAATGCACATTTTGAAAAGCCACTTCAGAAAACTGCATTTTTCACAAAAATGCTTTAGAAATATAGCAGCAGAAAATTCCATGTATTGTGGGCAACTTTTGTAGGACCTCCCGATGTCAAAATGAGGCCTGTGATGGCTTATTCAAAAGCTCGGGATGTCTAGTTTCTGAAAATATTTTTTTTTCCACAAACTGATCACTGGAAGCATGTGAAAAACTGACCTGAGTGGAAAAACATAGAAATTAGCCCTTGCTGATATGCGAGGCAGAGTGTTGAAAAAGTGACTGTTTTACGCCTCTTTGGGGGACCAAAACATCTTCAATTGATCTGAAATTTGCTGATTAGATGCCCCTAAATTTAATGCATTCAATGATACCACTTTCAACCTCTGAGGATGCTTCAAACAAAAATGGTGATGCCCATCATTTTTTGCAAATAAGCTCAAAAATGTCGAAAAACAAAAGCTTGTTGAAATATGCCCAATTTTGGCGAGCATACCCCTCATAGGTTTTCAGAAACATGTAGAGAAGTGGAGGCCAAAATTTCAAGCTTTGATGTGCCTTTTCCGACTTTTTCTCACTGGGAGCTCTCTTTGGACAATTTTGAGTTTTTCTTGGTTTTCTTCCTTGTTGTTTGGCATTTTAGCTTTGGCAAAGAAGTTATGGTCCCTTGCCTTGGAGAGGTAGCTAGCACATACTTTGGAGAATTCCCTTCATGCTCTATGTTTTTTGTTTTCTTGCCCTCATCATTGCTTGCTCGAGGGATGTCTTGTTTATCCTTGTCACTGCTTTCTTCATGACTGTCATGTTTGGACCCTTTTCCTTGTTCCTCATCATCACTAATTTGCTTAGATTT
Source organism: Pinus albicaulis (assembly GCA_034641835.2). Taxonomy (NCBI): domain Eukaryota; kingdom Viridiplantae; phylum Streptophyta; class Pinopsida; order Pinales; family Pinaceae; genus Pinus; species Pinus albicaulis. The sequence goes on from CM076581.1 coordinate 979,681,010, forward strand.
CTCTTCTTTGACTTACCAAGATAAGCTGATTAAGTGATCATTGAAATAAGTATTCAAACGACACACCTTTTCTTTTTTTCAAATCACCGTTCTTCTTTGAGTTTAGCAAACAAGTATTTTTTGAATGAAAACAAAGTCACCTCTTCAGTATTGTGTTTGAGCTAGGAGGCCTTTGCCAAGATCTGCTTGTGGTTTTTGGAGACTAATCTCTTTTTTTTTTTGACACAAAGATTATCCCCCTCAAATACTTCCCTTTTGATATCAGTGTCTTGTCTTTGGTTTAGTAAACATGGTATCCTGAAATCACTTTTTTAAGGGACTTATCTATAACAAAGACTGTACCCTTTTTAGAAAAACACTGTGTTCTGCTTTTGAATAAAACTGCCCTTCTGTGATGATTATTGTTTCTCTAAAACAAAAGACAGCCTTCGTGTCACTGAATAATAAACCTTCAAACAAAATCTATTTCCCCTTAAATGATCACTAGTTTTCTTTGAGTTTAACAAACAAGTATTAGTTTGAATGAAGACAAATTCACCTCTTCAGTACTGTGTGTGAGTAATGAGGTCCTTGACAAGGTCAGTTTGTGGATTTTGGAGACAGATCTCCTTTGATTTTGACACACAGTTTCTTCACCCTAAATCTCTATTTTTGATCCTTTGCAACCCACAATAAGAAAAACTCTTTTAATTTAACAAAGCCTTATCCCCTAATCACTATCCCTCTTTGAATTTTATTAAATAGGGGGCCTTTTTGACATTACTGTTTTTTTTTAAAGACTCTTTCAAACTGACCACATACTTCTATAACCAAACTCTGTTTTTCCCTTTAGGGACTTATGAAAATATTTTGAAATTTGTTGTAAATCATTTCTGGAACTCAAACATTAGCTAGGAGGCGAGGAACACCTTTTGAAAAACGAGTTTGATGCCATTTGAGCATTGGTGCAGGGTGAAAAGTAGCGTGTTTAGAATGTTTTTGATGGGTGGACGTTGAACGCAGAATGCGCTGCGCAGAGGTCTGTCGGGTCAGCCTCGGGCACCCACTGACCTCCGGCACAGGCGTGCCACGCCAGGCTACAGGCGCACCACACCTCCGCCTTAACCCTTCAGTCAAGCACCCACAGGCGCGTCGCGCCGTTTTACAGGTGCGCTGCGCTTAACTTTAAGCCCCAATTTCTTCAAAATCGCCCAAGATTTGTTCTTTCTTCGGTGAGGAGGCTAATGAATGTTTGGTTTATGATTTTTAGGTTTATAAGGTTTTGTTTTAAAAGGAAAAAAAGTATTTTTCCCTTTTTCAAAATTTGAAAACTTTTTAACGTTTATCACCTTGTGTTTTTTGAAGAGGAAACTTGAATTTCTGTTCAAGTTTTTCCTAACCTTTTTCCTTTTGCATAAACTATTTCACTGTGTAACTCCTTGGGGAGATGACTTTTTGTTTCTCTGTGAAGGAACCCACTTTCATATTTTTCTCACAAAAGGTAGCATTTCTGAAAAAGGCACTCTCTTGGTCACAACTTTACCATTAGAGCAATAATCTTGTGGATATACAAGATCCTTATATTTGATATAAGCATTAAGATACCCAAACTGAAGTGTAAGCTCTGACATAGTCCTAGACCTTTCAACAGCTGCCCTCCAAGTATATTGTTTACTTCTTCTAGGGATATCATTGCCTTCAACACTGTATTTCTTTTGAAAACACCATAAAGACCAATCATCTGAAAGAAATTCATAGAAATAATGCTACTGCATCCTTTTTGAAAATACCATGTATCCATTGTTTTTGAAGTAAGGAGGCCTTTTGACAGCATGATGTTACTGCTTTGTTTATGATGAAAACTTTCATTTGCTCCACTGATTTTCGCCCTTGTTTTTCAAATAGAGAACTCACTTAAACACCATTGAAAACACAACCGATGAATCTTTTGTTTCATCCCTGGGAAGGAGGTGGCCTATAATTTCTGAAATCACTTAAAAAACTTTAACCCTCTCCTTTTAAATGAAGGAGGTTATCACTACACTTTCAACCATCTAATCTTTTGCTGGAGGAGGTTTTACCATGATGTCTTCTAACCATCTACTTTTAATGAAGGATGTCATTACTATGCTTTAAACCATATTCTCTTTTAAAGGAGGAGGTTCTCACTGTAGATATGTCATTTCATATATTTAAAAAATGTATCACTTTTCTGCAAACCATGTGTCTCTTCTTGGTATTATGTTAAATAGGCAACAATTTGCTTTATGAGATATGTTCTGAGATATGTATTCTGTGTAAAATATCACTGTGAACCTTTATAACAGAAAGCATATGGCCTATATATGTAGAGTGGTTGCTTGCTAGACATAGTTGACTGACCTCCCTTGACTGTATTTGCAGAGGCATGTTGAAATTGCGTTTTGGAGGAGATGCTGAAACACTGTTGATCAGCATAACATTAGCCTTTTTCATTTATATGACTTGGAGGCTGCTCTTTGTTCTTTAGGAAACTTTGGCTTACAAACCACACCTATTGGTAGCCTTTCACTTACTATATTTCATTTTTTTTACTGATGGCAAACTAATTCAGCAGGATAGACCTTTTGACTTTGTCCTTTTGCTTTCTTACACATTGATCATCATTACAATTACCCCCTGCAGAGATGTAAAAACATATGATTTTGAGCCTTGGAGAGCTCTTTTGGTGCTTCAAGGAGATTTGCGCCTGAGCGAAGCATACTTCATCAGATAGTGAAAAACCTTATATTCTCCTGATCTGATATGAGACACAGTAACCTCTTACTGGTGTGCGACGATACTTGTTTTGCAGAATAGGAACTAATTCAAGGTTGAGTGGCACTAGGCAGAGGCTTTTTGGCTTAGGATGTTTTTTCCAAGGCAAAGACTCCCTAAACACCACTATCTAACTTAGGCGCAATCTCGACATTTTCTGAGTGTTTTCTTTGGTATGATTAGATTTTTCAAATGACAGATGACTAGGGATAGGGTTTCAGACACTTTTTCAACCTTTGGATCATGAATGGCATGAGGAACAAGGGTAAATGATAGCAGATAACTTTCAACTATGATAGCTATGGACAGGGTTATTTTGATGAAACTAGATAAGACTTGACAAATGGGGTTTTTTCTCATCATAGGCTGACAGGAAGGGGTAGCAAGACAAAAATTGTTTTGGGGTGTTTTCTAGATGACAGATTTGACAGTTTGGAGATCAACTTCTAGAAAACTCAGCTAAGGAAATTAGTCATCAATAACAGGTAAAAATATTGATGACTAACAATGGCTCCATTTGGGGAGGGCAGCTCCTTTTCAGGAGGTGTCCAGAATTTCAGATCTCTGGCTTTTGAAGACCAGTGCCTTATCCATTGGCGCAAATTTATTTATTTCTTGATGCTATTTCTGAAAATTGATAGCATGATTAGCATCAAAGTCATCTCTACCTACCCAGCTATATTTCCTAACATTTTTTCTTCTTTTAGGTGCATTTGAACTAGAAACCCTTTTACATGATATTTTTGAAAAAGACATTATCTAATTCTACACTTATATTTGTCGGGAGTTCAAATTAAACTGATGAACTCCTTTCTTTCTCTACCTATGCTTAGATCGACTATCAAGATTAAGCTGTTCGACAGAATTTGATTCACTAAACTACAACATGAAATTGAAAAATGACCAAATCAAGATTAGACAGTCTAATTTTTCATGTATTTGTGGCATAAAAGATAAGTTGCACACAAATATTATTTTGCTTGAAAACAAGATTTAGAAAAATCAGGGCTAGGATACATAGTTTGTTTTTCATCCTTGTTTTCCTCTTTGGTTTTGTTTTGAGTGTGTGGAACCAGTATCTTTTCCTAATCTACTTTTATTCATAAGTTGAGTTTACATAATTTTACTATCACTTCTTTCACTAACTTATCAGCAATCAATTTAAAACATGTCCAGTTATGATTAGGCTAGATAACTGAACAAGACATATTTTGAGTACTAGTAGCGACATTTAGACTTGCGTGCTTTCAACATGACTATTTTTTCGGTATGGGGCTGTACCATTGCTTTAGAAACTACCCTCTTTTTGTACTTTTTTACTATTTTTGTATTTTCTGTTTTTTTACTTTTTCTTCAAACAATCTAGAACTAAAAAGATGCTCATAAGGCTGAGCTTATTTTCCACACCTATCTATCGATCCTAATCTAACCTATACACAAAATACATTCATTTAGTGAAATATATTTTCCAACAAAGCCAATTAAGCAGATGTTTCCATGAGGGATTTGGTTTTAGCTTTTTTAGAGTGCTGAAGAAATGAAAAGGCCACTTCCACTTTGCTTGTTTTCAAACAGTAGTGCCTAAAATTTTTCACAAAATAGACTGTTTTGGGTGGAACACACTACTCCTTCTGATTTATCAAGGAAAACAACAAATGGATCTTGGAATAATACCTGCTCTAGAGGATTTTATATATAGGCTTCATTCAAGACTACTCTTTCTTCCACTTGGCTATATTTGGGACTCTCTTGGTAAAGCAACTCTTCCCCTTGCTCATGATCACTTGAACTGTCAGACTCATCATATATTGCAGTGTAGTTTTCTTTCCAAGCTGATGTGTTCTAATTAAGTGGACTGAAAACTGTGTGAAGGTCATCATGTTGATGAGTAGGGATACACTTTGGCGGTAAGTCCTCTTGAAAGGATAGTGTGACAACTCTCATGTGTTTATCAACCTCTATTTCTTCATCTACAATTTGTAACTCAATGGAACTTGGTGGCTGAAAATATGGAGTTAAGGAGGATTCAATGTCCAAAATGATTTCCTCAACCATTACAAGAGAAGGCTTCTTATTGATAACTTGCTCAAGAATCTCATCATCTTCCTCAACCTCATCATCAAAGCTGAAAGACTGCTGATTTCCAATTATGTGAATGTTATTTCTGATGGACTGAAGTGAAGTAGAGCAAAGAGTCAGAGACTCTTCACTTACTTCTAAACTCTCAAGGCTCTCCTCATTAGTGACATAGGTGACCTGTCTTGGTTGATTGATGCCTTGAATCTGATGAAAGTGAACTTCATCCCACACATCAACCTTTGATGGCTCTGGAAGGTTAGCTTCTACTTGGATATCATAATCATCAATATATTGATAAAACCTTGGAGAATCATCAATGTAAGTAATGTCACCGGCCATGCATATTGGAATATGAGATTGTTTATCTTCAAATTGATTTACAAATATATTTTTTGACTTATGGAATGCAAGATTAGCAGGAGAAAGATCAGAAAATTTTTTTTCATATGAAGTTTTAGAGGTTGTCTGCATGTTTATAAGTTGATCTATCTCCTCTTCAGTTAAAAAGGGAGGCATTTTTATCTCTCTTTGGATATAACTACAACAATCCTCTTTCTCTTGGGAAAGCTGATTTGGAGGATGAATGTCTTTTTGGGCTTTACCTATGAGAGATGATGAATCATCACTTGTGATTTTAGAGAGATCCTATGGGTTCTCTTTCATTTCTTCATTGTTTTCATCTTTAACCAATTCTTCGTGATATTCAGGATAGTTAGTATGTAATTCATTAGTTGCTTCTGATAGATTTTCAGGAGGCCAATTTGCTCGTATGAACTCAAATGGCTCAAAGCATAAAGGTAGAGATCCTACAAGTTTTTATTTGTCTTCTATTTCAGATTTGAATTCATCTTTAATCAACTCTTCTTGATGTTTGGGATAATAAACATGGGATTCATGAGTTTCCTCTGATAGATTATTAGGAGGCCAATTTTCTTGTATGAACTCAAATGACTCAAAGCATAAAGGTAGAGATCCTACAGGTTTTGATTTGTTTTCTATTTTATATTTGAATCCATCTTCAATCAACTCTTCTTGATTTATGTGAGAGTTAACTTGAGCAAGGGTTTCCTGAATTCCTGTTAAGAGATCTTTAGGATGCAAATTTCCTTTCAAAATATGGAATGAATTAAAGCATAAGGGTAAAGAATCTAAAGGTTTTGATTCTTCTTCCATTTCAGATTCTGTGATTTCAAGATGGCTAATAGTTTCTTTAGAGCATTCCTCTATGTTTTTATTTGCAACTTTCTCATTAGGCACATTTTGTTTGTTACTCTTGTCTTGTAATAGTTGAGTGTGTTCATCTTGAGGAAGAAGTGTAGGTTGGTTTGAATAAGTAGTGTTAACCTTAACTTTGTGTATTTCTCTCTTCCTATCAAGTAGAGGCATCAATTTTTTGAACATATATACCAATTTTTCCAACTTTTCTATTGTGTTCTCGCTTGGATCCATCTTGGTTTACCAGAAAGAGTTACTGTGTCATTTCAACCAGTCTAAAGTTCTCTACCAGTGGAGTCTTTTGGTCTATTGAGGATTGTGGAGTTGCCAGGTGGAAGATTTGAAGTTTGCTGTCCACCATCAGCATGATTGGGATTGCTTAATGCATTCCAAGAGAGTTTATAAGGACCAGTGGAGTCATAGGCCTACTAGAGGCTAGTGGAGTTGCCAAGTGGATGTTTTTAACTTTTTTTTTTAGAGATATGTGTATGGTCCACCACCAATACTGATAAAAAGCCAATCTAGGAATTTTTTTGGGGTTTTCTGAGTTTGTTTATGCATCCCTAAGGTTTGTAAGAGTGTCCTATAGCTGGGTCATCATTTTTCCAGGATGGTGAGACAACTAGATTCTACTCTTGGATAATACTTCTAGGTTGAGGGATTCTAAAGTTTTAAGGTATACTTAGTTTGTCACTAACTCAGAAATTCCCACCGTGATCGCCATTATGTTAGGGTCTTGTGATTTGGAAGATTGGCAAGCCAAATGACAGAGTAAAATCAAACCAAATTTGGAGCCGAAGGACCTAGCCTTCCTGGACTCAGAAAGAGCTCTTTCTATTTGAGCAAAGGATATAAACTTGTTTGCTTTCTATGTTTATGATTTTAGGCTAGTTGTTAAGTGTGTTTTGGTTTGTTTTAGGTTTTTAAGGGAAGAACTAATCAAAAGATAAATAGATAACAAGATATCAGATCAAATAGGCTATGGGGTCATTAAGGTCGAGACTGCCTCAAAGGGTGGAGAAGGTATATTGCAGGGCCGATTTGGTCAAGGTAAAATGGATTAATTTAGGTGGAATGAAATGGGATGGACACTAAGTTTGTGAAATACAAAGAGATTTTAAAAATGAATAGTTAATCAACAAGCATTCATAAGTTAGGGCTAACCATTGGTCTCTATGAATGAGACTTAAACTAATAAATGCATAAAATAAAAATTCCAGTGATGCATGGAAGTATAAGACCCTCCAACTTTGGGAAATCACCTTCAGATTTTTGGGAAAACAAATAAGATGGACAAATAGCTCAATTTACGAAGAGGGAACTCCTAAACATCATATTTTGAGCTATTGGGAACTTTGAAAACAGAATGAAAAGTTTTTAGGCAAAGGGCAAGATCGAAATAAGACCTCCTTGGCTCAAACTAAGACAATCAATAATTCAAAGAGAGTTTTCAGAGATGGAGCTTTGACCAGCGATGAGTAAGTAGGGTGCACCATGAATCATACTTAGCATGCATAACAACCATAAATGAAACAAGAAACAAGTTCTTCAGTGATCAAAGAGCAGTTAAGAATTCTTTGATATAACTAAGAAGGAAGAAAAACATAGAAGCTGTAATAAACTAAGGAAAATTGAGGTGCCTCCATGGGCATGTCTCAAATATATTCTTTACTGACCTACAACAAGCAAGAAACATGGAAAAATGTATGATAAACTAAGGAAAATATACATATAGGAACACTATACCATTTACCAAGCCAAGGAATCCAACAAACAGTCCTCTTCCACCATCCAAGACAGACAAGAAATCATCCACATCATGAGACAAAGTGTTTCTTCAAAGCTTGTAATATCATGTATTGCTCTATATCATCAAGTGAAACCCTGTTTACAATGAAATATCTTGGAATAAATAGGCCAAAGAGAAGGAAAACCTCCTAGAGCAACTAGCAAGCCCATTGGCCCATTACAAATATATGATTTTGTCCTTGAGGCTTTGCAAAGTCCAAGGCACAAAATATCTATGAAAATATCTTAAAAATGCTAAAAAAGGAAAATAATTTGAATTTTCTCAACTGATAATGGCCAAAAAAGGCTAAACACACATTTTGAAAAGCCACTTCAGAAAACTGCATTTTTCACAAAAATGCTTCAGAAATATAGCAGCAGAAAATTCCCTGTCTTGTGGGCAACTTTTGAAGGACCTCCCAATGTCTAAACGAGGCCCGTGATGGCTTGTTGAAAATCCCTGGATGTCTAGTTTCTGAAAAATACTTTTTTTCCCCTAGACTCATCACCAGAAGCCTGTGAAACACTGACCTGAGTGGAAAAACCGAGAAATTAGCCCTTGCTGATATGCAAGGCAGAATGTGAAAAAATGACTGTTTTTCGCCTCTTTGGGGGACCAAAACATCTTCAATTGATATAAAATTTTCTAAGTAAATGCCCCTAAATTTAATGCATCCAATTATACCACTTTCAACCTCTGAGGATGCTTCAAACAAAAATGGCGATGCCAATGATTTTCTGCAAATAAGCTAAAAAATGTCAAAAAACAAAAACTTGTCGAAATGTGCCCAATTTTGGCGAGCATACCCCTCATGGGTTTTCAAAAACATGTAGAGAAGAAGAGGCCAAAATTTCACTGCTTTCTTCATGACTATCATGTTTGGACCCTTTTTCTTGTTCCTCATCATCACTAGTTTGCTTAGATTTCTCTTCTTTGACTTACCAAGATAAGTTGATTAAGTGATCCCTGAAATAAGTCTTCGACCGACACACCTTTTCTTTTTGAAAATCATTGTTCTTCCTTGAGTTTATCAACAAGTATTTTTTTGAATGAAAAAAAAGTCACCTCTTTAGTATTGTGTTTGAGCTAGGAGGCCTTTGCCAAGATCTGCTTGTGGTTTTTGGACACAAATCTCTTTTTTTTTTTGACACAAAGATTATTCCCCTCAAATATTTCCCTTTTGATGCCACTGTCTTGTCTTTGCTTTAGTAAACATAGTGCCATGAAATCACTGTTTTAAGGGACTGATCTAAAACAAAGACTGTACCCTTTTTAGAAAAACACTGTATTCTTCTTTTGAATAAAACTGCCCTTCTGTGATGATTATTGTTTCTCTAAAACAAAAGATAGCCCCCTTGTCACTGAATAATAAACCTTCAAACAAACTTTGTTTCCCCTTAAATGATCACTAGTTTTCTTTGAGTTTAACAAACAATTATTAGTTTGAATGAAGACAAATTCACCTCTTCAGTACTGTGTGTGAGTAATGAGGTCCTTGACAAGGTCAGTTTGTTGATTTTGGAGACAGATCTCCTTTGATTTTGACACACAGTTTCTTCACCCTGAATCTCTGTTTTTGATCCTTTGCAACCCACAGCAAGAAACTTTTTTTTAATTTGATAGAGCCTTATCCCCTAATCACTATCCCTCTTTGACTTTGATTAAACAGGTGGCCTTTTTGACATTACTATTTTTTTTGAAAGACTCGTTCAAACTGACCACACACTTCTATAACCAAACTCTTTTTTTCCCTTTAGGGATTTATGCAAATATTTTGAAATTCGTTGTAAATCATTTCTTGAACTCAAACATTAGCTAGGAGGTGAGGAATACCTTTTGAACAATGATTTTGATTCCATTTGAGCATTGGTGCAGGGTGCAAAGAAGCGCGTTTAGAACGTTTTTGATGGGTGGGTGTTGGATGCAGAACGCGCCGCACAGAGGTCTGTCGGGTCGGCCTGAGGTGCCCAGTGAATACTGGCACATCTGTGCCGCACCAGGCTATAAGCGTGTCGTGCCTCCATGTTAACCCTTCGGTCAAGCACCCATAGGCGCGCCACACTTAACTTTAAGCCCAAATTTCTTCAAAATCACATAAGATTTGTTCTTTCTTCGGTGAGGAGGCTAATGAATGTTTGGTTTATGCCTTTTAGGCTTATAAGGTTTTGTTTTGAAAGGAAACAAAGTATTTTTCCCTTTTTCAAAATTTGAAAACTTTTTAACGTTTATCACCTTGTGTTTTTTGAAGAGGAAACTCAAATTTATGTTCAAGTTTTTCTTAACATTTTTCCTTTTGCATAAAATATTTCACTATGTAAATCCTTGGGGAGCTGACTTTCTGTTTCTCTGTGAAGGAACCCACTTTCATATTTTTCTCACAAAAGGTATCATTTCTTAAAAAAGGCACTCTCTTGGTCACAGCTTTACCATTAGAGAAATAATATTGTGGATATACAAGATCCTTCTATTTGATATAAGCATTAAGATACCCAAACTAAAGTGCAAGCTCTGACACAGTCCTAGACCTTTCAACAGTTTCCCTCCAAGTATATTGTCTTCTTCTTCTAGGGATATCACTGCCTTCAACACTGTATTACTTTTGAAAACACCATAAAGACCAATCATCTGAAAGAAATTCATAGAAATAATGCTATTGGAACCTTTTTGAAAATACCATGTATCCATTGTTTTTGAAGTAAGGAGGCCTTTTAACACCATGATGTTACTGCTTCGTTGATGATGAAACACAGACCTTCAAACTCTAAAATTTCATTTGCTCCACTGATTTTCACCCTTGTTTTTCAAACAGAGAACTCACTTAAACACTATTGGAAACACTGTTGATGCATCTTTTGTTTCATCCCTGGGAAGGAGGTGGCCTATAATTTCTGAAATCACTTAAAACACTTTAACCCTCTGCTTTTAAATGAAGAAGGTTATCACTGTGCTTTCAACCATATACTCTTTTGCTGGAGGAGGTTTTACCATGATTTATTATAACCATATACTTTTAATGAAGGAGGTCATTACTGTTCTTTCAACCATATACTCTTTTAAAGGAGGAGGTTCTCACTGTAGATATTTCATTTCATCTATTTCAAAACTGTATCACTTTTCTGCAAACCACACCTATTGGTAGCCCTTCACTTACTGTATTTCATTTTTTTTACTGATGGCAAACTAATTAAGTAGGAAATACCTTTTGACTTTGTCCTTTTGCTTTCTTGCACATTGATCATCATTACAATTACACCCCTAAAGAAATGTAAAAATATATGCTTTTGAGCTTTGGAGAGCCCTTTTGGTGCTTCGAGGAGATTTGCGCCTGAGTGAAGCATACTTCATCAGATAGTGAACAACCTTATATTTTGCTGATCTGATATGAGACACAGTAAACTCTTAATGGTGTGCAACCTATGGATGGAACAATACTTGTTTTGCAGAATAGGAACTAATTCAAGGCCGAGTGGCACTAGGCAGAGGCTTTTTGGATTAGGATTTTTTTGTCAAGGAAAAGACTCCCTAAACACCACTATCTAACTTAGGGGCAATCTTGACGTATTCTGAGTGTTTTCTTTGGTATGATTAGATTTTCAAATGACAGACGACTAGGGATAGGGTTGCAGACACTTTTTCAACCTTTGGATCGTGAATGACATGAGGAACAAGGGTAAATGACAGCAGATAACTTTCAGCTATGACAGCTATGGACAGGGTTATTTTTTTGAAACCAGATAGGACTTGAAAAATGGGGTTTTCTCTCTTCATAGGCTGACAGGAAGGGGTAGGAGGACAAAAATTGTTTTGGGGTGTTTTCTAGATGAAAGATTTGACAGTTTGGAGATCAAATTCTAGAAAAGTCAGCTAAGGAAATTAGTCATTCGAAAGGACAAAAAGGCACACTGTATGATAAAGATAAGCTCTTTATGTTTTAAGTTGATCTTGTTAGTCATCAATAACAGGTAGAAATACTGATGACTAACAAGATCAACTTAAAACATAAAGAGCTTATCTTTATCACAAAATGTGCCTTCTTTTCCTTTCGAAGGTGGCCTTTCAAACTTGAAACTTGAATTTATCCTCTGATTTAAAACACCTAAAAATTCAGATTGCTTGTATCCACCAAGAATTTGTCTCCTACATCTCTATTTTACCTTTTGAATAGGTTGATCCATATGATTTGTGACCTCAAATGTTTATTTAAAGTCATTGTTGGGCCTTTAGCTCATGATGAAGGGGGACCTTCAAACAAAGAAAGTTCACCTATTCTTAAAAATGTGCCCTCTGTCTTTTAAATGAGGTGAGAAAATAACTTTTGGTGCTTGCCCTTTATTCATCACTTGGAGGGATTAATTCTTGATAAACCATAATGAATCTGTCTAAAAACAAGAATGCCTTTTTCCACATAAATCATCTGGGTGGACTATCTCTTTATATCAGTTGCAGAAGTCACTTTAAACAGAGCTTGGTCTACCTCCTTGGCCATTTAGATGAGGCTGCTTTAATCAAAATTATAACCTCTGATTTATCCTTTGAAGGAGGCTTTCATAAACATGAGAATAGAGGCATTTTAGCACCATCATGTCACTATTTTTCTTGTGATGTGGAGGAGGCCTTTAACCTATAAAATCTCATTTGTTTCACCACTATTCTTTAACTAGGCTTTACAAAAGAAAACATTCTCAAACATAATTTTAAACCCTGCTATGCATTCTCTGTTCATCTTTGGAGGAGGTGGCGCAAAACAGCCTCTAAAGTCACTTGAAACATTGTTGACCCTCTACTTGTTTGTGAAGGAAGCCACATCAATGTTTTTCTAACCCTCTACCTTTATATGAAGGAGGTTTCATCATGTGTTCCTAACCATCTACTTATCATTGAAGGAGGTTATCTTTAAACACAAGATCTTCATCTATTTCAATCACTATACCTTGCTTTATATGTTTTCTTGAAGAATATCAAAAGGAAACAAAGTGAAATTTGACATTTATCATTGGTAAAATCACTTGAACCTAATGTCCTCTTGATTTATGAGGCATTTTCTGAGATGTATATCCCTTTTGTAAAATATCACTGTGAAATCTAGACCAGAAGAAATGTGATTGGTATATGGAGAGTGCTCACTTCTAGACATCATTGAACTAGCTTTTCCCTTGACTATGTTTTTAGAGGTATATTGAAACTTCCTTTCACAAATTTTCACATCCCAGGTTGAAGGTAACATAAGAAGCAACTGTCTTCTTATGCCCTACATGATGATGCCCTTTGGAAAGATTATGCAACACTTCTTTTGGAGGAGATTATGGAGCACTGTTGATTAGCATCACTCAGTCTTTTCTGTTCATTTGACTTGAGGAATGATCTCTGATCTTCAGGCTGCCTTTGGATTTAAACCATGTATACTTGTTGATTTTTACTTTACAACTCTCCATCTGATTACTGAAGGCAAAATATTTCAGTATGAGAAACTTTTTTAGTTGATCCTTTGCTCCAATTTACACACTGATCATCATTCAATTACACCCCTGAAGAGATGTAAAAATATATGCTTTTGAACCTTGGAGATCTCCTTTGGTGTTTCATGGAGATTTTGCCTGATCTAAGCATATTTCTTCAAATAGTGAACATCCTCATCTTTTCCTGATTTGGATCTTTGTTGAAATTCTTCTTAAATGAGACAAAGTGACCTCTTAGTGGTGTGTGACCTATAGATAGATCAAGGCTTGTTTTGCAAAATAGGGAAAGATTCATGGCTGACTGGTACTAGACACAGGATTTTCGGCTTAAGATATCTTAGCCAAGGAAAAAATTCCTAAACACCACTATCTAACATAGAGACAATAGTCACATATTCTGAGTTTTTTCTTAGGCATGATTAGATTGTCATATGAAAAGATGATCAGGGATAGAGGATCAAACACTTTGTCAACTTTCGGATAGTGAATGGGATGAGAAACAAAGGAAAATGATAGCAGAGAAGCCAAGTTATGACAAATATAGACAAGGAGATTTTTCTGAAGCGAGATATGAATTGAAAACTAAATATTGTTCACATCATAGACTGACGGGGAGGGGTAGGAGGAAAAAAATTTGTTTAGGGTTTTTTCTAGATGACAAATTTACAGATTGAGATTAGCTTCTAGAAAACTTAGCTAAGGAATCTAGTCATCAAAAACATGTAAAAAATATTGATGATTGACATTATGTACCATGGAGATCATGTAACAATATCATACAAAGCTTAGTACATCGAGCTCTCAGTACAATCAATTGTCACACAATAACATAGAAGAAATCTACAAATCCATGAACTGATCTCTGCCCTCCTGCTAGCTTGCCTCCACTGTGCAATCCTTGCTAAAGAATAGCTTTGAATGCATTCGAATCATTCTTTCCTTGACTGCGCAATCCTCATTGGAAACTCCAATATGTGTTTGGTGCAATCAATGCATCACTATAGTCACAACAGATAGTCCATCTTGCACTTTCACCTATCTCTCCACTAGGTCTCCACTAGAACTGACATGCACTGTAGTTAACTGTTGTATTGTTTAGTTGAGTAATGAGTTATTATTTGTTTGTTAATTAATTAAGTCACTCCACTCTCACTAGCGTATCATTCATTTAGACTAGATACAACTACCTCAACTGAGTCTAACTGAGTTAAACTAAATACAACTCCATGAACTACTCTTCCAACTCTGTCATAACTTTGCAACTTCAATTCTAACTGAGTCCTCCATGCATGAGCCATCAGTAAACCCTAGGAATTGCATAATTACTTCAGCCCACTAATTTTCCAAATCTGTGCACTGAAATTAAGTGCTCCAAGAGAATAAGTTGTTGTTTATTGTCGGATTATTATTAAGAGCTAATAATAATCGACACTTCTATTTTTAGATTGATGATCTATAAAATAGACTTCGCCCAATATTCTAAAAATAGAATTTCATCTATTTTTCCAACTTGATCAACCATCCATAAATAGCATCCTGCAATTTCTGAAATATGATCACCATGTCTAAAAATAGACATAGTCTAAAAATAGACTTGCGCCAAAAATAACCTACGGCCCCACTTAATGAAGGTGAATCTTTTCACTAAGCTCATCATTTTGTTGAATCTCAACACTCCCTCTCAATAAGATAGGGATTATCTTTCACCCCGATCATGCCTCTATGGTATTCGAATTTGCTCTTGGTGAGCGCCTTCATCAGAATATCTACATCCTTATCTTCTGTAGGAATGTACTGAAGCAACATGATCTTCCACTGCACACAATATCTGACATGATGATATCGGATATCAATATTTTTAGATCTATCATGAAACATAGGATTAAGAGAGAGTTTAATGTAACTTTGATTATCATAATGTATCACTATAGGATCTAAATGTGAACTAAAAAAACTGACCAGGATCTTCCTCATCCAGATAGCCTCACATGCAGCTTGACTTGCTGCCATGTATTCTGCTTCCACTGAATTGAGCACCACGGATCTTTGTTTCCTGTTGTACCAAGAAACTGTCGTAGATCTGATACTAAAAATCCCTCCTGATGTGCTCTTTCTTTCTTTTGGGCTGCTTTCCCAATCTACATCCGTGAAGCCATGCAACTTCACCTCATCCTTCTATTTATACCATAATCCATACTCAGATGTGCCCCTCATATATCTTAGGACATGCTTTCCTACCTTCAAAAAGAGCTTGGTAGGATTAACCATCGCTTGTGAAAGCTGGTTCACCGCATAGCATATGTCCGGTCTTGTATTAACTAAATACATGAGCAAACCCACCAACTATCAATAAACAGTGGCATCCACTACCTCTTCCAATGTAGTATCCTCTTTCCTCCAATTTCCAAGAAGAGGAGTGTTGATAGGTTTGCAGCCTTGCATGTGAATCTTCTCTAGTATCTCCTGGGCATACTTTCCTTGAGGCACAAATAGTTCACCTTCCCGCTACCATATTTCTAATCCAAGGAAATAATGAACTTGGAGGCCCAAATCCTTCATCTCAAACTCCTTTGCAAGATTTTCCTTGCATGATTGTATCAACTACTCATCACTCATTAGTATTAAATCATCAACATTAATAAAAATGATTAAAATCTTACCCTCCATCACAATTTGGTACATGTTTGCATTTGCTTCACTCTTGGTGAAGCCAAGTCCAGTGAAATAGTTGTCGATCCGAGTGTACCAAGCATGTGGTGCTTGCTTCAGCCCATAAAATGCTCTTTTGAGCCTGCCCACATGCGAATCGTTGCTGAAGATCTCAAATCCTTCAGCCTGCTCAATGTACACCTCTTCTTCAATGATCCCATTAAGGAACGTAGCCTTCACATCCATCTGGTGAATGTGCCAACCCATCTGCACTGAGAGAGCAAGGATGGTACTTATGGAAGAATACCATGCAACATGTTCAAAGGTTTCTTCATAATCAATCCCCTCGATCTGTGAGAAGCCCCAAGCAACAAATCTTGCCTTATACTTCTCGATGCTCTCATCAACAGCTTGCTTTACCTTGTAGATCCATATTGATCCTACAACTGATTTTCACACCGGCCTTGGAAAAATCTCCCAAGCACTGTTTCTAACAATGGAGTCATACTCCTCCACCATGGCATCTACCCATGTGGGCTCCTGTACTACTTCCTCAAAATAATATGGCTTTGTCATGATACACTTGCTCATAAGAGCCATGTATCTAGTAAATCGGTCAGGTGACTATCTCTGTCTACGATGTGATGTAGGGACTCCTACATTATGTGCCGCATCAAGCTTCAGTCTCTCAGCTTCTATGGTAAGCTTTCTGCCTTGTCTGATGTTTGGTTCTGCATGAGTGGAATCCTCCACTCCATGAATCTCCTCTTGTGGCTAATCCACATCTAGAGGCTCATCTTTGGGAACAAGAAGTTCCTCCTTTGCATGCAAGTGTGGCTCCCTCTCAAGCAAAAACTTCATGGCTTTCACCTCATTGAATTTTATATCCCATCGCACCACAGTCATATGAATATCTGGAAAATAAACACGATAATTATGGGGGTTTCTGTGTACCCCACAAATATCCCAAATTCTGAAGTCTGCTCCAGCTTCTTCTTGGTGTCCTTTATCACATGAATGTAAACAGATGAGGCAAAAATATTCAAATGAGAAATATCAAGCTTCTTACCAGTAAAGGCTTCTTTAGGTGTACTCATGCCAAGTAATCTATGAGAACAATGGTTTTTCACATAAACTGCAGTGTTGCATGCTTCCACCCACAAGTGCATCAGTAGGCCCTGGTCATGTAGCATCGCTCGTGCAGCACCCATGATCGTTCTTTTCGTCCTCTTCGTGACCCCATTCTGTTGTGGATTACGAGGCGCTATGAGTTCTCTTCGAATTCCTTCCTTGTTACAGAATTCTTTGAATTCGATCGAGATGTATTCACCACCATTATCACTCCGTAGAGATTTCACTTGCTTCCCCGACTCCTTCTCCACCAATGCTTTGAACTCACAAACTTTGAGAACGTTTCGCTCTTCTTCTGCATGAAGAGTATAAAACATCTACGGAAATATTCATCAAAAAATATAACATAATACCTATGTTTTGCTGTTGAAGCAACCGAGAAAGGTCCACACACGTCCATGTGAATTCTCTCCAGGATCATCGAAGCATGGTTCTCCTTCTCATGAAAGGTGGTATTCACAAACTTACCCATAGTATATCCCTTGCACTGATCTGACTGCGCAAGAGTACACTTGGGAAGTCCAATAGAAATCTGCTACAAAATCTTCAAAGCGCCATGGTGAAGATGGCCCAATCTCCTGTGCCATAATTCGCCCTCATCCCGGCTCACCACTTCGCCCACCATTGCAGCGCAACCATCTTCCTCCATCTTGTAGAGATTCTTAACTCAAATCCCTATCTTCTTGGTTTGACCCATTGTTTTATGTCAAATGAAGGATTTTCCCTCACTGAAAACAACATCATAACCTTTTTCTTCCAACATTGCGACAAAGAACAAGTTCTTCTTCAGACCTAGAACATGCATAACACCCTTCAACAAGAATGGATTATTGGACTCCCTCTCAAAGGTAATGGTCCCAATTCCAGTCGCACTGTATCGACCATCATCACCCATCTCTATATGCATCTGGAGGTCCTTCTCCTCCAAGTCACTAAACAACTCCTTGTCTCCCGTCATATGGAAAGACGCACCACTATCAAGATACCACACCAATCCCGTATAGCTTGAAACCAAGCATGTGATCAAAGAGAAATCAAGTTCAAATTGTGAGGTGAAGGCCTCTCCAGCTACAGCTCCAACAACCTTCTTGTTCTTCTTCTTCTGTGGGCAGTTGGTAATGAAATTCCCATGTTCGTGATAGTGAAAAAAATTCACCTTGGACAAATCCTGCTTCTTGCCTTTGGCATCGAATTTTGAAGGAAATTTCTTCCCCTTCCATTTCCTTTTTTTGGCAGCCATCCCTGGTACCTTGCCTTATCTCCCCCTGCACAAGATCCGACCAAAGTCGCTCCCATCCTGACATTTTCTCCCGTCCATTGATAGAGTCTTTGTATCTATGCCAACACTTCTGAAGCCTAAGGAGAGCCAAGATCACCAAGTCTCCATCATCAACAGTAATCCCCACACTTCCCAATTCTTCCCTACAGTTGACAAAATTTGTGAGTTATTTTGGAATACTGTCGCCCTTCTCCATTTTTATTTTTCTGAGCTTGTCTTTAAGCACCAACTTCCTCTGGTCGCTTCTTCTTTGGAACAAATTTTTCAAAGCCTTCCAAATTAAGAATGGAGTGGCTTTCGCATGAAGGCTATACACAATATGGTCATTCACACCTTCCAACAAAATTCTTCTTGTCTTTGCTATCTTCTTTTTCCATGCGTCAAGTAATGCAGCATCGCTAGATCTCAACTTAGGAACTTCGCTATCGATGAAATCCTTCAATCCATTATCCTCCAGCATCGCCTCCATCCTATCCTTCCAGGATATGTAATTCGATCTCCCATCAAGGGCATACTCCAATCGCAACCCATTGAAAAACTTTTCAATGTATACTCAACTTCTGCACCAATAACTTTCAGTAGCAAATTCGAATTGTCCACTAGCACAAACTCATCAATTATTCACAATTGAAATCTGTTGGTGTCCAAGTAAGAATGATTTATCCACCCTAATCCGACATTAATTTTATTAATCTGGGAGCGTATCCTTTCAAGGTAATGTGCAAGGTATATGCAGGAACAAACACATAACTTATCTTAACCAAGGGTTTATAATTAAGATTCAAAACATTTCTGTGAAATGAAATCAAATACTGAACTTCAAAAGAAACCTTAATAGTAATAATAATAACAGTAACCACAATAAGAAACAATTCACACACTTATAGGTGCAACACTTGATCGAAAGAGTGGGCCTAGCTCTCTGATCAAGGTTGCGTTAGTCACGAACATTCTTAGAACAAAAAAACCAATAGTACTTTATTAATTTGTAAAATGTGATTACAATATCCCTTTGGGAACCCCCATTTACAGGAAAAATATCCATTTTATATGCAACGTGGGAGAATAACAGATCTCCCTGGAACGTGGTAATTGCGCATTCAGAAACACACATCAGTTGGAACAGCACAAACATCATATGTCCATGATAGAACAAGGGGCCAAGAATAGGCCCAGGGAATCATGACTCCAGCTGCGCGATCTCCCTATAGATGACTGTTACCAAATCTATTACAAACCGTTGGAGCGAGGGTTCCTGTTCTCCAAACTGCAGTCAAGCACATATCTTAGTGCCGCAAATAGGTAAGACTCCGTGACTTTAATTCATTAATTAAAATATTCCAATTGAACAATTTAGGGGTATTTACCTCATAATTTTAGCATACCAAATGTAGGTAATTAAACACAAAATGATAAAAAAGGATGATAAAAATGGTCAGAAAGGTAGCCAAATTTGGTGCCCAACATCTCTCCCCAACTAGCCTTCTGCATGTCCTCATGCAGTCCGCCGTCTCTGTAGGTCTAGGTTCTACAAACTGTGAGCTTCCTGAAGCCCAAAAAGATCATACTCTAAAGCCATCTCTCTCCTTGGAACTTTAAATCCATCTGAAAGGAGAACTTCCTTCCACTAATTTGCTAGAACATTGTACACTGGGGTGTAAACTTCTGCAGGAAACCAAATAACAAGATACTGAAACCGAAGCCCCATCCACTGGATCCCACATGTTTGAACACATTCCACATATCTGGGTACTCTAGTGAGTACTCACGCAAAGTTGGGTGCCCCAAAAGGCTCTCTATTCCGAACAGCTGTCGGTGACATCATCCACCTTCTCTGACAACAATCAAGGGCCTCTTTTTGAAAAATAGTTAATTTATTGACACAAAGGTCGAGGCACCACCTTTTTTTCCTCAGCATTCTATCTCTTTTCTCCTCAAATTTCTAAAAGGTATGGTGTTTATTTCACATTGTATCTGCCCTCTCATGTTCCCCTCTTACTATAAATGGCTTTGTAACTTGATTAGACTCAAAAGTGTTATAAGTCTTCTGCCACTGGATTTGATTGAAAGCATAAGAGGTAAGGGCCCTCAAATGGATGTCCCCTACATATGGGTCTAGGTTAAAATATCTGTCTAGACATAATAGATACCCATGTAGGTAAAACTCACACATCAGATGTTGAGTTGGCACATCATGATTCCTCATGATTCGGAGGAATTGTACACCATCTTCTATTTCATAACTGACCTCATTTTTTATGCTTTCCATGCAGAATAAAAGAAAACATTCATGCAAGAATAAAGAATAACAAGAAGCAGGGGGACGACATGCCATCACCTCTTGCACCAGATTGAACATCTGTTCCTTATCATCTTTCATTTCAGCCACTTGTTTTTCCAGCTTCTCCATCTTGAGCTTCTGCTTCACATGCATTAATTTCATAACATCTATGTGCTCCACATATCCAAAGACAGTTGTGGAGGTTCTGTCCTCAGTTATTTTGGTCTCATTCTTATACTGAGCCACAGTAGAATTCCACATCTGTAATTCGGCCATTAAGGCATACTCTCTAGCTTCGAATAGTTGTTCAATCAGGTCTATTTCAGCTTCTGCTTCAACCCTGATGACTTTGGATTTCCTAGCTCGCCGCTTGTACTTGTTTATTTATTTCTGCATCATGTGCACTTTCCTTCTCAAATCCATTACCTCCATCTTGAGCTGCATTATTTCCTTAAACTACTGTTGCTATCTCTGTTTGATGGGAAGTCTTTTTTGTCCACACAGCTCTACCTCTTCTTTCTTGACCTGTGTTTCTTCTGCCTCGGCAGCTGGAGGTAAATCCCTCGGGACTGCCTCTATCAGGCCAATGGTCTGTCCAACCTCCTCTACCTGTTCTTCTTATATTATTTCTTGCTTCAATCTTTTCACACCTAAGTGCTCCATTGGTTCATCTGTCGGGACCGCTCCACTTGGTCCCTCCTCTTCACCAATGGAAATTCTCTCATCATGTACATTCTCCGCGACCAGTGGTGACCCAGTAAGATGCTCCCCTGCTGATATGCCTATTGGGGCCTCTTCCGGTCGTGGCCTTTGTTTTAAATTTGAAGCCATAGGAATGGAAAAATCTTCTTCCTCTCTTTGCTGTAGGGAATGATTAACCCTTGCTCCCTTAGGGAGAAATATGGGGAACTGGAACAAATCCTCTACATTCAGCCACGAGGTCGACACTAGTTATTGTGGGGCAACGTCAGCCTCACACCTTAGTTCTCACATAATTTCCTCCATGGGTTCTCTTGTCGTAGTGGTTATGACTTATTCTTCAATCAAATTACCCTCCTCCATTGGTTCCATGTTGACAGGAGATATCTGTAAAGTGGCCTCAGTCGCAATGTCGACCGATTTGCCCTCTTTCATTTACTGTGGATTTACCTCGGTGCCGATCGCACTATATATTTTCTCAGCTAGCTCCACAAACAGGGCTGGTTCTTGTGGGACAGCCTCGGCCGTAGTGCCAGTGGGTGTCTTTGCAACTTCCATTGATTCCATGAGTTCAACTAGCTCTTGGGGAACTGTCTCTTCTTCACATTCTTTAGTCTCCATTTCTATCTCTTTCGGCTCCACCTATCAATGTAATCATCATCCTCTGCATCTTCCTGCATGGCTTTAGGTTCCTCTACCTTAGCAATCACAGCAGCTGCTATTTCCTCCTATGTGGAATTCTGAAACAGTTCCCACGGAATCAGGATCTTCCCAATGGCGTTCATTACTAGCAAATAGACCAGCCCATGGTGAGAGAGGACTACCAACACCTGTCGCGCCCCCTGAGCCAATTTTTCCATCAAATGAAGGCTCCTTAACAAAAAATAGGGCACATTCATTGAAAAGGCCTCTGCTTGTGGAAATCGCAGGTGATCCAATATGCGGAGGTGATATTTGAAGATGGTAGAATATATTCCTTCACATGTCATATACTTTATAACAATCTCTGCAACTCCTCCCCATGGATGGGGTAATGAAGTTCTGTCATATCCCCGACCCTTCTGTGCAATAATTTCTCCAGCATACAGGAAGGCTTCGGGGAGTTCCGGGGGAGGTGTTCTCCTTGAAAACTAGCATTCTCTGACTTGCAGCAATCCACTGACTTCCACAATGGTTTCTTCTGTCACTGGAATTTCAACTCCACGAACCCGAGAAAATCCTTCTTCCAAATTCAATGCCAACTCCATCACAATTTCTTCATCCCATCCATTCAGCCTGTCAAATAAACATCCCAACCTGCATTCTCAAATACTTTCCATACCTCCCAATTACTCCGGATTCTCATTGAATCAACAGGTTCATGTCGCACAGATCGACCACCCATTGCTGCAGAGGCGAAGTCACCATGACGGCTACAGTTAGCTGGTAGGGGGGAGTGACAAAGCTCCAAAATGTTGGCAACTGAAATAACGTCATGGCCACTTTCAAATATAATGGATGAATAGTACTGGTATGCTTGGGAGTAATGACAGATTATGGTAGTACTGTTAGATATTCTCAGGATTTAATGCGACGTATTGGAAGGGTGACTAATATGACTTTTGTGCGTACAAGTACGCATTCCAACTCATACGGTATGATTACGGAGTACTTAAAATAATTAGATTTGGTTAGGTGGGAATCGTGTGTCATAAATACCTTTACGAAGTACGTTGTCATTCATTATGACGATTCCCCCCCCCCCAACTAAATGACGGCCATCCTCGATACATTTTACCGTCCTTTTTGAATATTTAATTAAATCCATAAAATCAACGGAGACGTACCTGCAAACTTACCTTAAAGTGGAGTAGCAGCAGAAATATCTGTTGTAGTATCAGCATAACAGGTAACGACATCAGTGAATAACATGAATAGTGAGTAATGACAACAGTGAGTAAAAACAACTACGGAGTAACAACAACTATAGAGTAACGAAAGTTATAGAGTAACAACAGTTGCAGAGTAACAACAGTTGCGGAGTAACAAAAATTGCAGAGTATCAACAGTTGCGGAGTAACAACATCGATGGTGTAGCATCAACTTCAGAGTAACATCATCGGTGGTGTAGCAGCAACTTTAGAGTAACAACAGCTATGGAGTAATAGTAGTTGTGGAGTAACAACATCGGCAGTGTAGCAGTAACTTCAGAGTAACAATAGCTACAGAGTAACAACAGTTGCGGAGTAACAGCATCGGCGATGTAGCAGCAACCTCAGAGTAACAACAGCTACAGAGTAACAGCAGTTTTGGAGTAACAGTAGTTACCAAGTAACAACAACTTCAAAGTATCATCATCTATGGAGTAACAACAATTATTAAGTAACAACAGTTGCAGAGTAACAACATCAATGAAACAAAATATCTCTTATAGTAGAACTGATGGAGTAACACACCGAATGTTACTTTGCTCCTGGCCATATTTCTTTATTATTCCTACAAAATACAAACAAGTAAGTAATAACCACATATTATCATCATTATTTTTTTTCTTTTTATATATATTTTTTTTTTTTTTTATTTAATTTTTTTTCTTTAATTTTTTAAATTTTTTAAATTTTATTTTTAAGAAAGAGTGAGAGTTTCCTCTATTGCAATAACCATTAGATCAGCTAAATCTGAAAGGGTTTTGACAAAGGCATCTTTAGAGGCTGGACGATGGCATAATTTTAGACGGTGTCCATTCACCACAAACGTGGTCTGATTCTCATCAATTGTAATTAATCTAACCATTCCATTTTCGAACACTGCATCCACTTGATATGGTCCCATCCAGCAAGTGTGAAGCTTTCCTTTGAAATCCTTAAATTGGGAGTCATACAGTAACGTCCAATCCCAATCATGAAACACCTTAGTTTTGATGAATTTATCATGCCATTTCATTATCTGTTGTTGAACAATAGTAGTTCTCTGGAGAGCTACTGATCGAATCTCATCTAACTCATTCAGCTGTTCCATTCGGTGTTTCTACGCTTCTGATATATCTAAGCCTACCTCCATAGCTGTTCTGCGTGTGCTAATTTCAAATTCTACCGGAAACAATGGGGATTTCCCATAAACTAATTCAAATGGAGAAAACCTCGTTGTGTTCTGCCATGTTGTTATATAGGCCCATAAAGCTTCTAGAAGTTTTTGTGCCCAATCACGGCGATGACTTGCTACTATCTTTGTCAAGATATTTTTGAATACTTTATTTGTTCTCTCTACTTGCCCATTCACCTGTGGATGATAGGGGGTTGTTACTCTATGTTTGACCCCGTATTTTTGCATCAATTTCTCTATCATATGGGATGTGAACTGTGATCCTCCGTCTGACACAATTTCTCTGGGAGTCTCGTACCGAGAAAATATTTCTTCAAAAAGGAAGTCTGCCACTACTTGCTCTGTTGCTCTCATAACTGCTCTAGCGTCCACCCATTTAGTTACATAATCAGAACAAACTAGGATGTAGACTTTCTGATGAGAAGGTGGGTTAAAGGGTCCAATGAAATCGATGGCCCATTTCTCAAATGGTTCAAGGACTATCTGGGGTTGGAGAGGCATTTCATCTGCTCTCCCAGGTTTTCCCATCCACTGACAGCTATCACACCTTCGAATATAATCGTGAGTGTCATGAAAGATGGAAGGCCAATAATATCCCATTTGCAACACTTTATGACCTATCCTTTTGTCTGCAAAATTTCCTCCACAGGGTCCATCATGTGCAGCCCTTAAGATCTCATAAATATCATCCTTTTCCACACAACGCCGGATCTGCTGGTCAATCCCTGTATGGAAGAGATATCCTGCCATCCATGAATATCGGGTACTCCGGCGAATGATCTCCCTTTTCTCCTTATAGGACAAGTGACGAGGCACCTGATCACTTGTAGCAAGATAATTAGCAATATCTGCATACCACGGAGTGTTAGCAGAAACTGCAAAAAGATGCTCATCTCGGAAGTTATCTTCAACTAGTGTATTCTTACCATCATGTCCTATCCTAGATAAGAAATCTGCAACCAAATTGTCTTTCCCCGGTTTATCTACTATAGTAATATCAAATTCCTGTAGTAGGAACAACCATCTTGTAACACGACAAGGGGTAATAGGGTTGTTCATTAAATACCTGATGGATGCATGATTAGTGTGCACAAAAGTAGAATACCTGGTAATATAATGTCAGAACTTGTTGATGGCACAAACGACAGCAAGGAAATATTTCTCAGTCACCCTGTAGTTTAATTCAGCAAGGGCCAAATTCTTGCTAACATAGTAGACTGCGTAAGGTACTTTATCCTCTTGCTATCCTAGTACTGCACCATTTTTTGTTTGGGAAGCATTCATATGAATGTGGAAAGGTAACGCCCAGTCTGGTCCTTTAAGAATCGGGGAACTGCAGACTAATTCTTTAATTATTGTGAAGGATATATCATAGTCATCTGACCACACAAATTCTGAGTCTTTTGTCAGTAATTTAAATAGTGGATGTGCTACTTTTACAAAATTTTCTATGAAATGCCTATAATAACCAGCACAACCAATGAAACTACATACCTGTGTGGGTGTTTTAGGTGTTGGAAAGTGCAGAATTACCTTTATTTTTGCTGGGTCCATCCTGATTCCTTCAGCCGAAAGAAAATGTCCCAGAACAATTCCTTTTTCCATCATCATGTGGCATTTTACTGTACTTAGGGAGACACACGCTTGTATACATATTTCAAGAATTTTTTCTAAATTTTTCATCCCCTCTAAGAATGAGTCCCCATATGGAGTGAATTCATCCATATAAATTTCAACACCAACATCTATCAGATCAGAGAAAATTCCCAGAATTTCCCTCTGGAATGTTGCAGGGGCATTACACAGGCCAAAATGAAGGACCCGGTATGCGAATGTCCCCCAGGGGCATGTGAAAGTGGTCTTTTCCTGGTCCTCAAGAGTGATCTATATTTGATTATATCCACTAAACCCATCCAGAAACGAGAAAATTTCTTGCCAGCCAATGTGTCTAAAACTTGATAGATAAATGGAAGGGGAAAATGGTCCTTCTGCGTTGCCTTATTTAACTCTCGATAATCCACACAGATCCACCATTTACCATCCTTCTTAGGGACCATTACTAATGGTGAGACCCATTGGCTATCTTAGATAGGGTAGATAAAACCCACATCCAATAATTTCTGAAGCTCTTCTTTCAAAATGCTTTTCAATGCAGGATTCATCCTTCTCTGAGGTTTCCTTATGGGACTACAATCTTCCTTGATATATATGTGATGGGTGCATAAGTTGGCAGGGATCCCCTTCATGTATGAATAATCCCAAGCGAAAGCTTCCTTATGCTTCTGAAGAACATCTACCAACTGCTTCTTCTAGGATTCTGGCAGACCCAGATTAATATTCATATTTTTCCCCGGTTCTATCTCTACTTTAATGCTTTCATGAGGTGCATCTACATATTCCTCTAATTCTTCCGCTATTTCAATAACATCCTGAGTTTCACAGCTTAGGATGGATTCTAAGACCTGCTGATTTGACTCTGAAATGGAGCAAGGATCATTCATGAAGGAAGTGATCACGTCATCTTCTGATTCCATCTTCAACTGAAGGGCCTGCCCGATAGTAAGGACCGGTCTCACTTCTTTGTCTTCGACCTCTACCATAGATACAACCTTCTTGCCACCTGCTGAATTTTTAGGTGCATCTGGTTCTGCACCAAGTTCTTGGTGTTATGCCCATTAGAGATAACCATATTTCCTGAACGACACCCAATATAAGCGTTTGCAGTAGCTAGCCATGGACTACCCAGAATCAAGGGGTGACCACCCACTAAATATTGTATATGCAATACCAGGAAATCTACGGGGTAATGCCATGCATCTACTGAAATTGTCACATCCTCCAACTTCCCTACAGGTTTGACTATAGATCGATCTGCCAATTCCAACACTGTAGGTGTATGCTTCAAATTTTTAAGGCCTAATGTTTGCATGGTTTCAGTGGTGATGACATTGATGGCAGTGCCCTGGATCTCCATATTTCACTGGTATTCATTTTCCCATCATGAATTTCGATAATTTTCCCATAACATGTATAGTGAGGGGGTCCTTAGTTTTCTTCGGAGGTTTCCTTGAAAAATATTCCCTAAGAGTCTTTGCATAAATTGGCACATCCTTCATAGCTTGTAAAAAGGGAATCTTAACAAATAAATTCTGCAATTCTCCTAATAAATAAAATTCAACTTGTGGGCTTGGTTTACTCATAATCAATCTCTTTGGGTAAGGTTGTTCAGATTGATGTTGTTTTATAGGAGGCACCTAGTTTTTAATAGTTTGTTTTGGCTCTCTACTGGTCGGTTGTGCCTCTCTTTCTTCATTATCAAGTTGTTCAATGATAATCAGAGGGGTTTTGACATTTACTGTTCAACTTGATCGCAAATTAATTTCATACAGTTATGCAGTAGAGATACTATATGAAGGCAAGCTAATAACATCAACTTGATGGGCTCCTTTATTATTGGGATTAGGATTAGGTTGCATTGGAAGTTGAGGATGTACAATTCGATTACGAAGAGGCACATTGGAGGGTAATTGGAGTTGTTGTTGTGGCATTTGTTGAGGAAACTGCCCTAAAGAGGGTCCTCGCCAAGTTGGAGCCTATGGTGAGCTCACACTAGCTTGAGGGTTCCATTGCTACCACAGTGGGTACTGGTATTGCAGCCACATAGGGGGACAACACATGGTTTGAAGATCATGTTGTAGTTATTGAAATACTGAGATGGATCTGGGTACATACCTTGATTTCCCATCGGTGGTCGAAGTTGCCATGGCTTCCTGGCACCCATAAGGTAAAATTGCTCCGTGTCCTCCCCTGCTCCTTGAAACACAGCTTTTAGGCCTGACAAGGAAGGGCATGAGCTTGTTACATGATTCAACTCACAAATGTCACATTTTTTTATGGAATTTAATGGGAATTCCCTTTCTAGATGATTATTCTTGCACTTCGGGAAAAATATTTCCATGGTCCTATCTAGTTCCAACCACTTCTGCTTTACCTGCAAAGTGTCCATTTGTGTTGACAGGGTACTGAGAATATCTGTCCTTAAGTTGTCTAGCATGTTCCCAATTTCTGCTTTCGTAACAGCCCCACCGGATCCTTTTACTGAATGGATCCCTGATCTATTCCTTGCAAGCTCCCTCGAGCACTGGATACAAAAATCACAAATACCTTCAAAGCTTTCCTTGGAGATGTCTCCCTTTCCCACAATATTCAATAGTTCCATTGAGTCCTCTCGAAAGGATCGAAGGAGGATAACCTTCAAAATTTCCTTATCCAGATCAAAATGACCTGACCCTTGTAAGAGGTACTTAAACCTCTCCACACAATCTTCCCAAACTTTCATCTTCTTTTTGTGTGAACTTGAAAAGCTCGTCCTTAACGTTTCGAGATTTGCAGTAATCCTGGTAATTTTCCAGAAAATATATTTGCATATCATCCCATGTGGAAATGGATTTTCCTCTAAGGCCCACAAACCATCACCGAGCCGTCCCTTTTAGTGTAGAAGGAAAAATATTTAACTTCTGGGCGTCTGTCGTGTAATCATACCCCCAGCACACTATGTCAAACTCAAATAAAAATGTGTCGGGATCCTCTGAAACAAGCCCATGGAAGTTCAATAAGGCTACCAATGGGATAGGCTTTGTAGGTGCGCCAACTCCCAGATTCCCAATGGGAAATTCGATGGCGGAGGTTGTGGGAGCCGTAAATATCTTCCAATAATCGTTTGGAATTTCAACAGGATTTGTGAAGGATGGCCGGGGACTCCTCACTACTGGGACGCGAGTTTCTTTAGTGGCACTCCCCAGTCTCTTGGCGATACCAATATCCCCTTCTTTCTTCTTCCTATGTCCTGATAGTTCAATCCCTCGACTACAGCTTCCTTTCCCTTACTAGATTAGTCTGACTCCGTCGATTTTCTACTTGCGATTTCTTCCTTTGCTATTACCAGCACAAGATCCTCTTGGTCTGGTCTACTGCTGATTATTTCTTCCACTGCTGGAGGGCCTTGTTGTAGAAAATCACCAAGGGATACCGTGGCTTGCACTGGTTGATCCACTGACTGTCCCTTGGACTTCACTCTCGTAGCCCCTGGCCTTTCAGCTGTGCGAGAAGATGCTTCTGACTCCACCTTTTCTAGAATCTGTTGAATATATGTTTTTCTTCCCAAATATGGTCTTCCCCTTTTTGGGGCTCTCACTCCGCCCCTTTTATTTGGTTATTTGTTCATACAAAAATGGATATGATGGAAGGTATGTGTATGAACCTACAGTGCTCCAATATTGGAGTAAGGTGTCAAAAGACCATTCCTTCCCCAAGATAAAAGAGTTCGCAAAAAAAAAAAAAAAAAGACAGCAAAACAAAAATCTAGGGTTTCAGGCCCAGAGCAGGGCATTAAAGAACTCCTCCCTCCCTGGGACAAGAACCAAAATAGCATGATCCATAGGAATACCTAATACTCCCAGATCTAAAGTAGGGTGTCAAAAGAATCCTCCCTCTCCAGGGTAAAAGCTAAGGTTCCCTCACAAGAAAACACATGAAAGTTTAAAAAAAAAGAAATAACTCCACTCAAGGCCTGGAGCAGGGCTTCAAAAGACTCCTCCCTCCCCAGGACAAGAAGATGGCCCTAAATCCAAAACAAAAACAAAAATAAAGAAACCAAAATCAAAACCTATGCTTAAGACCTGAAGCAGAGTGAGAAAGCTCGATCTCTCGCTAGGACGAGAGATTGACCCTCTGGTTGGTTCGAATCATTGCTTGCACCTTGTTAGCCTCCCTGGAAACAACGCCAAAATGTTGGCGTCCAGGTAAGAATGATTTATCCACCCTAATCCGACATTAATTTTATCAATCCAAGAGCGTATCCTTTCAAGGCAACGCGCAAGGTATATGCAGGAACAAACACATAATCCGTCTTAACCAAGGGTTTATAATTAAGATTCAAAACATTGTCGTGAAATGAAATCAAATACTGAACTTCAAAATCAATCTTAACAATAAGAATAATAACAACAACCAAAACAAGAAACAATTCACACACTTACAGGCGCAACACCTGATCATAAGAGTAGGCCCAAATCTTTAATCAGGGCTGCGTTAGTAACGAAGATGCTTAGAACAACAAAACCCGTAGTACTTTATTAATCTGTAAGATGTGATTACAATATCCCTTTGGGAACCCCCATTTACAGGAACAATATCCATTTTATACACAGTGGGGGAGAATAACAGAACTCCCTAGAATGTGGTAATAACGCATTCAGAAATACACATCAGTTGGAACAACACAAACATCAGATGTCCATGATAGAACAAGGGGCCAAGAATAGGCCCAGGGAATTGTGACTCTAGCTGCGTGATCTCCCTATAGCTGACCATTACCAAATCTGTTGCAAACCACTGGAGTGAGGGTTCCTGTTCTCCAAACTGTAGTCAAGCACATATCTTAGTGCTAAAAATAGGTAAGGCTCTGTGACTTTACTTAATTAATTAAAATATTCCAATTGGACAAGTTAGGGGTATTTGCTTCATAATTTTAGCATAGCAAATGTAGGTAATTAAACACAAAAGGATAAAAAAGGATGACAAAAATGGTTAGAAAGGTAGCCAGATTTGGTGCCCAATACAATCTTCAATAATTAACACTCCTCTGATACCATGTAGAAATTAGTATAAACTAAGCATGCATACATCCAAATTCCCCTAATCTCACAATATTTAACTTCTTTCAAAATACAGAATCATTCCACTGTTAATCTTTTGCAGAAAATTAATTGCAAACACGTGTGAAGCATAAATAAAAACAATCGCACATAACACATTTGTTTAGCGGGAAATACTAAAGATGAAAACCCCAACTATCATATATTATGTACCATGGAGATCATGTAACAATCTCATACAAAGCTTAGTACATCAAGCTCTCAGTACAATCATTCGTCACACACTAACATAGAAGAAATCTGCAAATCCATGCACCGATCTCTGCCCTCCTACTAGCCTGCCTCCACTGTGCAATCCCTACTAAAGAATAGCTCTGAATGAATTCGAATTACTCTTGCCTTGACTACGCAATCCTCATTGGCAACTCCAATGTGTGTGTGCTGCAATCAATGCATCACTATAGTCACAATAGATATTCCATCTTTCCCTTTCACCTATATCTCCACTGAGTCTCCACTGGAACTGACATGCACTGTAGTTAATTGTTGTATTGGTCAGTTGATTAATGAGTTATTATTTTTTAATTAATTAACTAATTAATTCACCCCACTCTCACTAGTGTATTATTTAGTTAGACTACATACAACTAGGTCAACTGAGTCTAACTGAGTTAAACTGAATACAACTCCATGAAATACTCTTCCAACTCTTTCATAACTTTTCCACTTCAGTTCTAACTGAGTCCTCCATGCATGAACCACTAGTAAACCCTAGGAATTGCATAAGTCCTTTAGCCAAAAAAATTTCCAAATCTTTTCACTGAAATTAAGTGCTCCAAGAGAAAAAGTTTTTATTTATTATTTGATTATTATTAAGAGCTAATAATAATCGATAGTTCTATTTTTAGATCGATGATCTATAAATAGGCTTTTCCCAATATTCTAAAAATATAATTTCATCTATTTTTCCAACTTGATCAACCATCCACAAATAGCATCCTGCAACTTCTGAAATATGATCACCATGTCTAAAAATAGACAGTCTAAAAATAGACTTGCGCCAAAAATAGCCTGCAGGCCCACTTAGTGAAGGTGACTCTTTTCACTAAGCTCATCATCTTGTTGAATATCAACACTATTCTAGTGCAAGCAGACTTTGAAAATACATCAAATAATATAACCAGACACATGACTAAATTGAAGATTTCAGAAAGTGAGATAAACAATATACAAAGATATTATGATGATGTTATGAAAATGTTAAAGGAAACTGAAAGGGATTTGGTTATGTCTCAAGAAAATGCCAATAAATATTGAAATTATTTTCAATTGGCCTCTCAAGAAATCAAAGAGCTAAAAGAAAAAGTGAAGGGAAATATGTCCCTTATCCAAGCAAGAGAGATAATATGGAAACTAGATCTTCAATGAATGGATCTGGTACAATTCCAACTAGTGGGTAAACGAGATTAGCTATCATAGCTCCTGCTTGCTCTACCACATTCTCTTACTTTGCTAGCTGTGATATTGGTTATTATGATGGTGTAAGTTTCATAATCAGTAAATGATCCCGAGACAGGGACAGAGGGAAAGGCATAAGCCAGTGATATTATTCATACTGTGAAAAATATGTGGGATTCTTTGTCCATAGTAGAAGAAGAGAAAACAATATTGAGGGATATGAAAATTTTGATTGCTGCCAGTAAGAAGAAGATTCAACAGTGTGCCAAATTTTCCAGAATGATGATTGACTTTCTTAATTCAAGATCCTCTCAAGAACTGAAGGAATTGAAGATTGATGGCAGGAAATAATATGTCCTAAAAATTAATAAAATAATTCTAAATAATTTATGTAGGAATACAACGGAAAAAAAAATATTTCTAAAGTCAATTAAGTTGTAATTAAGTTTAACGATGATTTTGATAAGAGGACCAGAGCATGTTTACCTTCTTGTTGGGATAAATAGGGAAAATTATTACCCTGGGAGACATATGAGACAATTCTAGTGGAGGCTAAGGGTAAGATTGGTTCCACACATAAGAAAACAACAATTCTAAAGGGAGAAATCATTGTAAACTATTTGCAAAGATATTTTCAATTACTATGGCTAATGGGAAACTTTTTTATGGAGAAGCCGACATACAATATAATTGAAAATTTTAGGATGTCACAAACTAGATTCGCAAATATTCTAAATACAGATACGAATCTTTGGAAAATGTTATCACCAAATTGAGTCCTCTTGGGCTGCTTCAATGGTCAAATTGGAGTAACTCTTTCAAACCAACTTTTGACTGAAGCTTAGCCTCTTTACTCTGAGAGGGCTCTCTCAAGGGGTTTTTATGATTTAGATAATGATAAAGATAGATAGCTATCTCTATGAATTATGTCTTGGTTTTGTATGTTTGAAGGTTGAAAAGATGAAAGCTTGCTACCATTGGGCTATGGAGTCAGTGATAGGGATAAAGATGACAAAGTATCTCCTTGTGGAAGCTAAGGCATGTAGATACTCAAATGAAAGTAGAATACACGCACACATGGTTTACTCAATATATAAATGTTCAAATGAATTCAGAGCATGAGACATGAATTATGACTAATGAACATCAAGATACTGAAAGCAGGACATTGAGAAATATATCCAATATTTTAGTGCTTGAAAGAAAGTCAGAGCATGCTAAGAAAGAATTATGAGTAATAAAAAATTAACATATTGACAGAAAGTAATAAGATACATAAGGTTCAAAATTATGAAATGAATCTCAGGTGAAGAAAGAAACCAATAGCCATTCTCCTTTACTGATCAAAAACCTATTTACAATAGCAACAGTCAACCATAAGATATCCAATAGTTTAGTGCTTGAAAGGAAGTCAGAGCATGCTAAGAAAGAATTATGAGTAATCAAAAATTAACATATTGACAGAAATTAATAAGATACATAAGGTTCAAAATTATCAAATGAATCTCAGGTGAAGGAAGAAACCAATAGCCATTCTCCTTTATTGATCAAAAACCTATTTACAATAGCAGCAGTCAACCATAACATATCCCAACCATTTCTAACTCTAAACCTAAGTCCTTTATAGAATTAGGACTCATAAAAATGATTTTCGACCTTGATAGCCTTCAAATCCCACCTCAGAGACCTATTTCAAATAGGATTAGCTCACTTGGAGACTTCCTAGGGATATTTTTGTTTTGCAGAGTTTGAATCCAAAAAGGACTCTTCTTTCATTAAATAACTAAAAAAATCCATTTAATAATCTTTATCAACTTCAACCAACTAACTTTATGAGTGTGCTAGAGTGCTGATGTATCATTATTCCATGTGAATGATGAGTTGGACCTCCTCCAAGTCGAATTTTACAATTTTTTCACAAATCTGGCTAGTGAAAATTCTAAAAAATTAGGCCTCCAAGATGAGTGTATAGTTTCCAAAATATGATGGCTTTGTAGAAAATGAGAGAGGTGTCTGTAGTTGAGGCTGCGGTGAAGAAAAACCTCTTTCATATTTCCAAAACATTTTTTCATTTGGCCAGAAACTGAACTTGAAGTTGACTTCTAAAACAGTTATATACAAAACAGTGTCATAACAGCAATTTCATAGTGAATTTAATTTATCAATTTCTACCACCTTCTAATAAATTTGTAGAAATTGAGAGAGGTTTTTTTAGGTGGGTCTGTGGTGAAGAAAAACCTCTTATATATTTCCAAAATTAATTTTCAGTTACTCAGAAACCTTAAAAACATTTCTATATGAAAACAAGACAGTTTCGTAGCGTTTTGTTGTTCTTCAAGCCCAGGCACGCTATGAAACTGCTGAAAAGTGTTGAAATTCAATATTTTTGTGTAATTTGAAAAAAAAACCTCATAAGTGCCAAAATATTGCTTCTAACATGCCATGAGCCTTAAAAACCACAAACCAACTCACCTTATGATCCTTGAGGCATTTCTTCCTCATTTATGATGGGTTGAGCTATTGGCTCTTCAAGCATTGTCATTCTTAGACCTTTGTTCTGGAATTCATCATGGATTAATTCAAGCTGCTCCTAGAGGTCCTTAACCCAATCTCTCACCCTTCTGTTAGTAGACTGTAATTGAAAATTCATCCATGTCAAGTGAACTCGCTGAATCATTGAACATGTTTGACTTCTTTCCTCAATGGCTGGGTCAATTTTAGTAAGTGTTGTGTGTCATCTAAAGTCTTAGACACACTATCAACAAATTTCCTTCTAAATACTTCCACATTTGTTCAGTCTTCATTGATCAAATTCCAATCTAATATTTCATATCTCAAACATTGTCCAGCCTTATTTTTCCTTCTTTTTTTTCCATGGTTTCATTAATGTCTTCACAGCCTTGCTTGATAATTTGCAGCCTTGCTTGATAGTGTTCAACCTCACTTGATAGTGTTTAGCCTCACTTGATCAGTAATATTTGTAAACCTTTTAAAACACCAGCCACAGTTTTGGCTCAATGAAATAGCTCTCCAGAGCTCAATATCCCACAAAGGAGGAATGAAGAATGAGAAATGACTGAATTAGGAAAGATTTAGAAGTTTTGATGTCTTCTCATGACTCAATGATGACCCATAGATACCTAAACTAATGATGATGAATTTAGACCTTGACCATGTACTTTGATTTTATCCCTCCGTGACTCGAATGGCATCTAACTTACCCTTTCCCAATGATATTCTGACACCTAACAGCTAATCTGATAAGACAGACATGAAATCGCGCTTTTGTAGTGTATCTAGTGTAAATTTGAATGTTTTCGCTATAAAACTATCAAAATTTTCATAGCGAAAAGTGACTTTTCTCAGTGTGTTTCGCTACTAAACTGTGGTTTCTTGTTTTAAAAGACATATTCGGTAAAGAAACCTTGGAAATTGAAATCTGCCAGAAAAACATGATTGATGTAACATGAGAGGATTTGGATGAGGGTGGGTTTAGACCTTAGGATAGACTAAATTAAAAATTTTCTTTCACCAAGTAATGAAAAATTAATTCTATGACCCTACCTTTGACACATGAACCTATGGGACTTTGTCAAATGATGCTTCATTTTTTAGAGTGATAATAGAAAAGATGCAGAGAATGGACGTCACCAACAGTGATAAGTGCAAAAGCTATAAATTTAGCTACAGTAGAGTCCCATCCCAGTCAGTGATTTAATGCCATCTGTCTCTTTAGCATCCATTTTGAAAAAGTTTTTGAAAACGATGTAATAATGTAATTTTATTTTATTTTTCATCAAGAATGTAATCCTCAGAAGGAAAAGTAGTTTTAAGAGTAGTTTAATTAATTGAAAGTTCTTTACAGATGACATTTTCGTAACTACCCCCTTTTTTAAATTTTGTATAAAAGAAATTTTGGAAGAGGAAGTGAGTGTAGTATTCCAAAATTGGAACAGCTCAGCAAGCCTGCTAAAATAACGCAATTTTGAGAATAATATGCATGGAAATGAGTTTTCAGCTCCTATATCCCTTATATCATCTCATCTAAGATCTAAATCCAAGAGAAGAGCAAACGCAAATCAGTCTAGGTGGGTTAAACAGATCTACCACAAACTAGTCTAGCTGAAAACCACCCAAAGAGAGAGGCTGCAGCTCTATGCAAAGGATTGCTTCAGAAATAAAGCAGATCCAATGAAGCACATTAGGAGGCTGATATGAAGGTTCAAAAATCAGATATATAACAAGAAATCAGA
Organism: Pinus albicaulis; assembly: GCA_034641835.2. Taxonomy (NCBI): domain Eukaryota; kingdom Viridiplantae; phylum Streptophyta; class Pinopsida; order Pinales; family Pinaceae; genus Pinus; species Pinus albicaulis. Next base: position 979,717,811 of record CM076581.1, read on the forward strand.
TTTTCTTTACAACCCATACAATATACAAGAGAAATAATGGGACAATACAGGAAAAATCCTCAGAAATGAGGTGCTACAACCATGCGAAAATACTGCATAACCATGACAGCATTATTTTTAGGGTTGAAGCATCAATTTATTAATTCTTCAGATCTAGAGCAGATATTTACATAAAAATATAGATCTAATATAGATATGTGTACAATAAATGCTGATCTATACATTCTCCTTGGGGTTTTGCTCAAAACATGAAGCACAGAGAATAGATCTGAGATCTAAGATTGTAGATCTATAGAATGATTCAGAAATTTATGAATAATACAATGGTATAGCAGATAATATCTGAAACTAACATGGACCGGATGGCCAATCCATGGATCACCACAGTGAAAGGAAGAATCCCAACACCAAAGATCTCTCCTCCAAAATGTAGACAAAACACCCTACAGCTGTAGATATGCAAATAACACTGTCTAGGGAGGGAAAAAAAGTTTCAGCCTTTGAGAATGATTTGCCTTCATGCCAATATGTAGATCTAAATCACAATCAGCTACTGAACTCTTCCAGGAGGTTAAAAGACACACTCATTGAGAAGAACCACTAGTATAAGCTAGATCTAAGCAGATCTAGTTTCTTCCACTGGTGCAACTCACAAGGATAGCTCAGCCCTCAATAGGAGCATCACTGTAGGCATAAGGTGAGCTTGGCCTAAAAGTCTGATGTGGAAAATATAGCACAAGTCTCCTCCAAGAGCTGCTCAAGGAAGGAGGTGGGATTCCTGAACAGGAAGACCCAACAAGGGATGTCTAAGCAGAAAATACCATGAGAAATGATAATCTTCAACAAACTTCTCTTGCTGCCCTCCACTTCCTTTTATAATATAGGAGTCTTTCCAGACCCTAAACCACTTCATTGGTTTAGCCCCTTTCACATTTAGAGTCCCCTTCTAGAACTGTGTTGTCCCTCAAGGAGGTTCAATGCATCTAGACTGCGTTGTTTACTTGGTCAAAGATGACCCACTCTTGTGATTTAAACCCATTCACACCTGTAGGATTTTATTTAAATAGCATAGATATGTCTTTTTTCACATAGGCATTTATTTATTCTTGGTTTTCAGGAGTTTTACATGTCCTCCTTTACAATTTATTCATAAATCATGAAATGCAAAAATAAATAAGGAAAAATTAATATTCCTATTAGCTGCAGCTAATTTAGGAATATTACAGTCTCCCCCTCCCAAATTTTGCTTGTCCTCAAGAAACTACAAGGGTGCTGAAAAATCCCACCTTCTTCTCTTGTGGCCTCCTCATCCAATAGTCTCTACCATTGTTCTGAATCTTCTGTAATAGCTTTCTCCTCCAATGGTCCTTCCTCCCTGTGCAAGTTGGCTCTTGGTGAGTAAACCCAATGGCTCTCATCATGAAAGAATGGAAGGTTGTCATGGAAACCTTCTTGCTGATCCATGGCCTCCTCAAGATAGAAGTGATGGCAATCATGGGGATTTTCATGATTCAGGAAAGTCTCCCATCTCCATGCTATCATCCGAATGAAGTGGGTCACCTCCTAGTTGGGAAACCCAAAGAAAAAATCCCTCCTAACACATATGAGAGGCATGTTCCCAGCAAGCATATGGCTCACTCTACAAAGAGACAGGTGATCTATCATAGTGGCCATACAAAATCTCATTCTCCCATTGAAGCATGAAATGCAAGAAGAATAGGGAACTCCTTCCCCCAAGGACACATCCAACAAGGGTGCCTCTCCTCCAACCATGCCCCCGAAAAAGATAAGGACATCTTCATCTTGTGGGATCATTATTAGAATCATGTTAGCTACCATATGTGATAAATGAGAAGGAAGATGTTCCCTCATGTGCAACCAACGCAATTTTATCCTTAACTACCATAGAATAGGATATGAAAAGTGCCTTCCCCAACACTTTTTTGCTACCTCATGCCTTTGGAATGCTTGGAAAGTGTACATCATAGTTGGTGTAAAATAATCACACCATGAATAATATAATAGCTTTCTAAAGGAATTACCTGCATCAACATAGTTCATGGCCTTGGGTGGCCCATGAAACCCATCATAAATAGTGCCCTCTTTTGGAGAAATGCTTTGCAAATGAGTGTTAGAAAAAGATGAGCATATAGGAGATACATCATAATTCTAAAAAAGACAAGCATATCTATATACTTGCTTTACATTAGTGGGGTAACTCATGGATGAGTTCCCTCTCACACTCAATGAGGAAGGATATGTGAATGATGGCTCCTCCTGACAACTATGTTCCTCCTCCTCTACCAATTAATACATGCACATATTCATACGAGAGTGCACCTCTTCCTTGAAACCTTCCCATATGAATCCACCCAAGAGATTATGATATGCTTTAATAAAACCAGTGGGTTTGGAAAGCAGGATCTCATAGGTGGAATCTAGTAGTCTCTCCTTGAGCTTGGAGTCACTAACCAATAGAATGAGATTGTAGAAATAGATGAATACATCAACCACCTTGAAAATTTCATCCTTTAATTCCCCATCAAGAACCCCCCATGTAAAAAGGTCCTTGGAGTACTCCATCATGAGTTGGGAATCCCAATAAGGATCCAAGCTCTCCAAGAATGACAGCACTGTAGAGGTCTGAAATTTTGCCCCTGTCATATCATGGCTCCCTTCTTTGACATCCTTGATATAAAAGTCACATGTTGGAGCATCAGAATCTTCCTTTTGTTTCCCCATGTAGCTGATCTTGTTCAAGACAATATTGAAGCATAAGGAAATCAACTTCCCCTCAGAAATTCCTTGTCTTCCAAAACTTCCTCCTTTTGGCCCATACATATAAGAGGGTTAAGATCCCCTTGATATCTTCAGAAATATTCTTTGTGAATGAAGATATCATGGGCTACCCCAAAGGTAAGGAGTTTCCATGTGTCCTCATGCTTATGTCATCATATATCTCTGATTTCTCCTTTCTCAGCACAAATATATGAGTGGGAGTTAGCAATGCCCCTTTTAGGATATTGATCATCTCTATTATGAATTCATGAGAGATTATCTATGCTGTGATAGCTTCTCCCAAGGATCCCTCCTTAGCCAAGTATGAATATGTTGCCCATAGTTGAGAGAACACTTTAGATTTCCTCCTATCAAAAGGTGCTCCTGGTAAAGTACCTCCTTGCAAAGAGGTGTCAAGGCATAGAGTAGAATGTGGATGTAGGTAGAAAGATTTGCCCCTACCTTTAATGCATAGGTCCTCTTGCCTTCTTTGTACTTCCAAGATTTGAAGCAGAGAAGGATTCATGTTCTCCACCTTGTGATTCCCTTCCTCCTCTTTTCTTCCTTCTATCTCCAAGATCTCATCATTTGACAATGATGGTACATGTTGCTCATGTGTTATGCCAAGAGCCTTATGTGCGAGACCTTGTGGAACTCCTTGCAAGAGTGAAAGAGTTTCTTGCCTTGGAGCAAGTGCTCCAAATTCATCTTCATGAGGTGCTTGAGGTGCCTTTTTTGTGAATGTGTTATCATCTCCTGTCTTCTCCTCCTCTTCAATAATTGAAATTGTCTCATCATCAATGAGAGACCTTAGATCTTGGTCATCTATTGAAGGAGAAACCTTCATGATTTCTTCTTAAGAAGAGGACCCCTCACTTAATGGGGATCTTGCCCTTGGCAATGGATCAAAAAAACTTACACCTTCTTCCATGGTCTTCAGAAATGGATTTGGATTCATAGACCCTTCCAACTCATGCAAAATATTTGTTTGATGTGGTTTGATAGTGTCAACAGAAGATGTTACACATGGAGCTTCATCAAACCTTTCTATCAATCTTGAAATAAACCTTGCATAAGTAGGTGTATTGGAATTATTCAAGGAAAAATACTCAAACAACCACCAAGCAGATTCTTTACCTTCAAAGTACAGCACTGCTGCTTTGATGGCTTCAATCTCTGAAACTTGATGCTATTGCACAAATTTATCTAGCTCCTCCACCCAAACCCTAACTGGACATTTAGGTGATCCATCAAAAGTATATAGATAGAATCTACCCTTACCATGATGCTACTCCTTTGTGACTTTGCTCTCCTTGATCTTGCAGAACCCTTGGAAGTTCAAATTATCTTTGAACTCCTTGGATTGAGCTTCATACTCCTTGAAATAATTTCTAAGAGTCTCCTTTTTGGGCATACCTCCTTTCTTCCTCTTCACCAAGAAATCACAGATAGAATGCTGAAGCTTTGGTGATATGGTTGAGTGCACATATCCATGAGATGAGGATTTAGAATTTTCCTCATGTATAGATCTTGTAGATCTGATCAGAAGATCTTCTTACTCTTGAAACTTCCTGGAAGTTTCACTGCTTCTTCTCTCTTCTTCTTGTACAACCTCCTTGAAGAGGTTCTTACTAGATATGAAAAGTGATGAGAGTAAAATAATATTATTCATAATTCTAACCTTTCTCCTTGCTATACAACACTTTGGCTTGAAGCCATAGGCTGAGCCAAAGATCTTGCTTTGATACCACTATAGTATTCCAAAATTGGAACAGCTCAGCAAGCCTACTCAAATAACGCAATTCTGAGAGTACTATGCATGGAAATGAGTTTGAAGCTCCTGGATCCCTTATATCAGCTCATCTAAGATCTAAATCTAAGAGGAGAGAAAAAAAAACTAGACTAGGTGGGTTAAACAGATCTCCCACAAACTAGTCTAGCTGAAAACCACCCAAAGAGAGAGGTTGCAAATCTATGCAAAGGATTGATTCAGAAATAACGCAGATCCATTGAAGCACATTAGGAGGCTAATATTAAGGTTACTAAATCATATATATAACATCAAATCATATGTTCTTTGCAGCCCATACAGTATACAAGAGATAATGAGACAATATAGGAAAATTCCTCAGAAATGAGGTGCTACAACCATGAGAAAAGATTGCATAACCATGCCAGCGTTAATTTTATGGCTGAAGTAGTAGTTTATTAATTATTCAGATATATAGTAGATCTATACATAAACATTTATATCTAATACAGATCTATGTACAAGAAATGTTGATCTATACATTCCCCTTGGGGTTTTACTCAAAACATGAAGCACAGAGAATAGATCTGAGATCTAAGCTTGCAGATCTGCAGAATGATTCAGATATTTTTGAATAATACAATGGTACAATAGATAATTTATGAAACTAACATGGAATGAATGGCCAATCCATGGATCACCACAGTGAAAGGAAGAATCCCAGCACCGGAGATCTCTCCTCCAAAATGCAGACAAAAAACCCTGCAACTGTAGATCTGAAAATAACACTGTTTAGGGGGGGAAAAAACATTTTATCCTTTGAGAATGATTTGGCTTGATGCAAAGATGCATATCTGAAGCAAAATCAGCTACTGAACTCTTCCAGGAGGTTAAAAGACACACTCACTGAGAAGAGCCACTAGTATAAGCTAGATCTAAGCAGATCTATTTTCTTCCACTGCTGCAACGAACAAGGACAGCTTGACCCTCAACAGGAGCAAAGCTATAGGTGTAAGGTGAGCTTGGATTAAAAGCCTAATGTGGAAAAGACAACACAAGTCTCCTCCAAGAGCTGCTCAAGGAAGGAGGTGGGATTCCTGAACAGGAAGACCCAAAAAGGGATGTCTGAGCTGAAAATACCTTGAGAAATGATAATCTTAAACAACCTTCTCTTGCTGCCCTCCACTTCCTTTTAGAATATATGAGTCTTGCCAAACCCTAAACCACTTCATTGGTTTAGCCCCTTTCACATTTAGAGTCTTCTTCTAGAACTGCGATGTCCCTCAAGGAGGTTCAATGCATCTAGACTATGCTGTTGACTTGGTCAAAGATGACCCACTCTTGTGATTTAAACCCATTCACACCTATAGGAGTTTATTTAAATAGCCCAGATATGTCTCTGTTTACATAGGCATTGATTTATTCTTGGTTTTCAGGAGTTTTACATGTCCTCCTTTACAATTTATTCATCAATCATGAAATGCAAAAATAAACAAGGAAAAATTAATATTCCTATTAGCTGTAGCTAATGTAGGAATATTACAGTGAGATTTCAAATTTTCAACCTCAAAATCAGAAATCCTTGGTATTTTCATCTATTGTGCTAATATGAATAAATATTTCAGAGTGATTCTAGACAGTTGTTGAGTATGATATGTATTTATGTCTATGTTTCCATTTAATATTTTCTTCAATAGAAAGGAGTAATAAAGTTTTTTGACATTTAAGATTTACAGTTTCAAGTTTTGATTTTTCTGAGTTAATAAAAGTAAAAATTAATGACGTGCTCCTCCTTTTTGTTTATCACTCCACAATAATTCTATTCTTCTTCCAAATCTAATAACAAGAGATTATGTATTGTGACAACCTGTTGCTTAAAAGCTTTGCATCATCCTTTTCTTCTTAGAATTGTCATTTAAGTCATATTCAACATCAAAAGGCCACTTTGAAATATTTTTCTATTCATTAGAAGACTTTGGAGAATTATTTTGATAATTTAATTTTTGGGGTTTAAGATGGGACAAAAAATGGTATATTTCAAAGTTTTATTTAAATGTCTTTGGCATTGACATACCCTCAACTAGAGTTTGTCTTCCAAGGTATAACAAGCACTATTCCTAAACATGATAATTAATTTTGATGTTTCATATGCCTTATTTACAAGTTATTCATCAAGCAATTATACTTTATAAATTCAACCATAAAAAATAAAGTAGAGATCACAATGGACAAGGACAACATAAATTTTACCTCGTGAAAACCCACTTGGAGTAAAATCCCAACAACCCTTTCCTTAGAGAATCAATTCAAAAACGAAGACATCAAAGTCAAAATTGTAAACAAACTGACCAACAAGACTCTCCACGAAAATTCCAAGTCAAAGTCCTCAGAATATGCCATAGTATGCCTTAGTTGTTTCTATCAAGGGGTCTACATCGTAGGTTTAAAGTTCGACCTATATGCCACAAGATTTCAATGTTAACAACAAAGAAATATTAAAAAAATTTATCCCTTTTCTATGGGTAGTAATTACAAAATTTTAGACCCCTTTACATAGATAATAACCACATATATGTTCGCCATTTTCACAAAGAATTCATCATAGAAGAATCGATCCTTTCCACAGATAACAACAACCTATTTCTCTTCCCTTACCATAAAGGATTCACCACAAAATAATTGATAGGACCCACATAAACCTTGGTACTTATCATAAGAGAATAATAAAAAAAACTTCAACTTATTTACATAGATTACTCTTAGACTTTAATGTCTTTGATCATCTCCTCTTTCTATTCATTCTACTCCTTGTTATCCTTTGCATGGCTAGTAAAATTTGATACTTGATACTCAGATTGAATCATACCTTATTAGTGGAAAATTTCCCCATATATATAGTGATTAATGGGTCGAATGGGAGCCATGGAGAGCAAGGCTCACTTGGAAAAATTTTGGAGTCGAAATAAAATTCAAAATTTAAATTTTTATATCGATAAAACATTAATAATATTATTTTCTTTTAGCATGAAGAACATGCATTATATAAACAAGTACATCATTATAGATTTGAGGCTTCTTTGATGAGTATTTTGTGTAGAGAATTTTTCCAGATTAATCGCATCCATTCTTGTTGATTTCGACGTTTCGAACCCAACCAATGAGGTTCATCTTCTAAGTACATCATTGATAAAAATATTTTAATATGAAGTATGACCATAGCTACAAACTTCAAAACTACCCAAGTGATATTCTCTTCCATTCATTCTCTCTCCTTATGGATTTGGTGGCTCCATTCCATGGCTAAGTGTTGGGGTTGGGCATATAAATATTTTGCTCACATATTATCGGAAGGAAAAGGTACAAGTGGAAGGTTTGTCCTCATAACATTAACCTTCGATAGAGGCAAGGTTTTCACGTATCGAACTTCACATTTCAGTTAGCATGCTCAAGGATCCTGAGTTTATTGAGGAAGGATATAAGTTTTAGAGGTATCAATTCTCTGGTCGTGCTTTGGGGATGGATAATGTGTAAGTTAGAGGAATGTTTAGATACAATTATTAAACGTTTGACACTAGTTGACCCAATTCAGCAAGCATATAAGTATTGGTGGTGAAATTTGGCTTCAATAGAACATAAAGTTTGTTTGCTCCAAATTTCATGACTTAGGGCATATTTTGGAGCTTCACACACAATGGAGTGCTTGGACATTGTAGAGGAGGAATTTGATAATAAGTTGGGCTATTTAACAACCTCAACGGAGTATATATTGACCTTGTTATCTAGTGAGGGGGATATGGGTAACATAAATTCCCAATCCTACTTTGTTCTCTTACACCCAAAAATCAGTATATTGTAAAATAAGGTGGAAAGGCTTCAGGTAGCTTGAAAATGGATAGAGTTATTTATTTTCTTGAAGAAAGGACTAACATAGTAGAAAAGGAACTAGATGTTGAGGTTCATAAACTATGAGAAGGAATTCCAAATCCTCCAGTGGTGGAAGCTCATGAGAAAAATTTGGACTCAACTTCCCTTGCCTCTCAACCTCAAATTTTCAAATCTAAAGTCTGTATTTCCATTGGGTCAAACATTGTACGATAGTTTTCCATATTTCTAATTCATGTTCTGTTTGTTTTTGTATTATAATTTTTTTGGAGGAAATATAATCTACGTGAGATTAGTGGAGCAGTATGTAGATAAAGGGCTAGAGTTGTTAATATATTTTGGTCTTGTACGTGCATAGTGAAAGATGCTTATGAATGATGTAGAATATTACTAGTTGAATTAATAGAACAACACCCTACCTATTTTTCTTAAAAGAAAAATTAGCTTAGATTCAACTCTAGATTTATCAATTTGTGAGAGGGATTAAATATCTTGAGGTGCTAACCATTTTTTTAAGTTTTGGGCTGATGATTTTGTGAAGCATAATTTTAATTTTATTTTAAACAATTTGAGTGGGTCAAACGAAAAGTGATTAAAAAAAGATTTATTTTTTCAATAGAATTATTGTAAATTTAATATACATATTTTGAAAAGCTAGTTGGAAGTTAAGGGCTATGAAGATAGTGGTTAGTGATTTGGTTATAAAATATGGATTTATTTTATGATAAACATTTTTTTTATATACATTTGAATAATTTTTAATATTAAAATGTTTTGTAGATTGTTTTTTTTTTTTCAATTTTGATTTAAATTTAGAAACTATTTGAATCTATTTTTGTAGTCGACAACACATTTTAAATAATTGAAAATAAAAATCTTACTCACAATTGTATTTCAATAAAAAAAAACAAATTTATTGGTTCATATTCCACGCCATAACCCTAATGTATTGGGTGTCTAACATTCCTCCCCTTAAAAACCAAATTTATTGGTTCATATTTGTTAAAATTGGCAGCTAGGGCCTAATTCCAGCTTAAGAAAACTCATTTGATGGAGATAATGATTGCATTAAATTCCTCTTTTCAAGAGGACCAACATTGATTTAAAGATAATCTCATTCGGACAAGTAGAAGTGTAATTTTGAATTTATTCCCATACATGTGCAAATTGTTCAGGTCGACCTCAACCTAATGTAGGCTCAAGAAGACCAATAGGTGTGTCTCTTCACCCACAACAAATTGCATAAATAGGAGTGACCTCTCACCCCATTTTGACATTATTCAACCACACATTCTTCTCTCTCTTAATCAGATTGGTTCGTACTACTTGGACATCTTCTCTCTCTCTCACACATGTGTTAAAACAAAACTGAAATTCAAGATCATTGACCAATGTTGACCAAGGCTACTTTGAGAAAATTTGACTATAGTTTTAAGGGAAAACTTTATCTTTCTTGAGGCTACATTGATTGGCATGAAAATCAAGAAATTTGGGGTTGTTTGACATGTGTTGACTGCAGGGCTGATTATTGTTTGACCGAGTTTGACCAATGTTTGTGGGGTTATTTTGGGTTGACTTTACCCTTTTATTGAGGCTGAATTGGATTGCCTTTGATTTAGGTTAAAATGTGTTTTTCTACTGATTTGACCAATGTAGACTTTCTCATTATGGCTGAACTTTGACTGTAGTTGACTGCATAATTTGACAAGGTTGATTTGATTATGTATTGGGAAAGTGAATTTGATTTGTGTACTATCTCCCTCTGTTGAACTATTGAATAATCATAAGAATAATCGATCAAAGAGTTTTCACCACATTGGGGTTTTTCCTTGACATCTACCAATCCAATATTCGCTTGTATTGGCTTGTCTTATGCAATTTTTTAATGTTCTATCTGCATTTATTGTTAATTTGATTGCTACTCGAAATAATTGGAAATTGTCATTAGGCTACTAAAGTAACATTGAATGAAATTTTTCTAGGCATATAACATACCATTGTTAACTCAAATTAGCATGGAATCAGAGCACAAGTGAAGACAAAGCCCAAGCAAGAGAGATAAAATAAATCACTAATATTTGTTGGACAAGGACAAGGGATCAATGGCTTCTACATCTTACTTCAAATATCAGGATAAGATCAATGTTAAATCTGAGTATCATGCGAAGAAGATGTGTTTGTAATTGAATTTGGAAGAAAATGATGTCACAGATTATGTGTAGGGAAATGTGATGGAACCTCCTTCAAATGCACTGACTACTTGTAATAAAAGGTATAAAAAAGGTGAGGTCAAAGCTAAGAAGATAATGAGTCCATTAAAAAAAATTTGGTTTTGTACATTTCTAATTTGGGAACATATAAGGAGATGTATGACAAGATGAAGGACATCAAGATGGATAAAGGGGAATCTATCCAATCCTACTTCATGAGGATTTCCAAAATCAAGAATGATCTTCTGTATATTGGAGAATTTGTTGCTGACATGGAGCTCACTTTTATTTCCCTTGGATTTTTCCCCTGAGCATGGGACGTAGTCAATGCCACTATTCTTAACAATGACAGGCTTCTTAGTTTCGATGAACTATTGACTAGATGCACTCAAGAAGAGACGATGATGATGGAGAGAGATAAGCCTTTAAATGGAAATTAGCCCACTACATTATCCGCTCATGCGAAGAGGATGGCCAATGCTGGTCAGAAGAAACAAGGTCAAGGATTCAAGCAGAGATTCAAAGAAGGAATAAAGGGAATATGCTTGAATCCTAAGAGGTTTAGCCACTATGCTAGAGAGTGTTCTCATAAGAATAATATACCAAGGGATGATGTCAAAAACAACAATGACAAAAATTTCAAAGGATATAGTAATCAAAGGAATAAAAGGTTAAACAAAAAAGGAAAAAAGAATTCTCTTCTTGCTCGATATGTAAATGGTCAACCTCCCAAAGGGTCGAGAAACTCCAGGTATGAGGAAACTAATGTTGTAGAAAAGAAAAAGGAAATTTATCTTATTTCTACCCTCACTACTACCTCTTTTCTAGATAATTTGGATAAATGGTTGATTGATAGTGGTTCCGCAAGGAACTTCACTGGTTACAAGAATGCCCTCTCTAATTTGATTGAAAATAAGACTAATTTAGAGATCATACTTGGAGAGAATGCAACCTACCCCGAGAAATGGATAGTGATTGTCACCCATCCCTTGAATCAAGGTCAAATCCTTCATCTACAAGATGTATTGTATATACCTGATTTGAAAAAGAACCTACTATCTATTTTTTCGATGGAAGAAAAATGATTCAAGGTAGCATTGTTGATGGGAAGGTATGTATTTGGAAAAGGAACCGAAATGATGCATTTACAAATGGATTTAGGGTTGAAGGTCTTGGTCAGGTTGGAGGAAGTCTTTTGGGATCTATGACTTGCAAAACTTATATTCAATCAAAATTATGGCACTGAAGGTTTTCTCAACTTCACTACAAAGCCTTACCTTATGCAAGGAAGATGGTCACATGCATACTCGAATTCAACATTGATCTTGAAGGTGTTTGTCAGTGTTGTGCGACTGGAAAACATACAAGGGGACCATTCCCCTCAAGTGAGAGTCAAACCATCGACATTTTTCAACTGGTACATTTTGATATATCTTGCATGTTTCCTGTAACATTTTTGGGAGGATACTTATACTTTGAAATTTTTGTAGGTGACTTCTCTCGCAAAACATGGATCTATTTCTTAAGGAAGAAGGACTAAGTTTTCAAATGGTTCTTCTCTTTCAAAGCCTTGGTTGAAAATAAAACATGGAAGAAGATAAAAATATTGAGGTGATCCAGGTGGATATTGGTGGTGACCCACCTATTCCACCTAAACCTCCTGTCCCTTTCATCAATTTCCTTTTTTATAGTAGCATTTACTATTTTTAGCATCTTTTCGAGTTTTAAACTTCTAGAGCAGTTTGGACTACCTAAACGACATTTGTTTGAGGTTCGTAGTAGGCCCATAGCAGTAGAAAGGGGTTTGCAAAAAACCTATAGTACTCAAAGAGATATTTCTGACGATATATCATATGCGCCAAATGGAGAAAATATGACCAAGTTACGACCCTAGGAAGTTGGTTGCCCAACTAGCAAACTCTTGGTGTTCCATCTCCTAGGGTTAGGGTTTTGGTTGTTTATGGTTTTCCCATGTTGTTTAATAATAAAAAAGGGACTTGATCATCATACGTAACACAGTTCAGAGGCACATAGTCGCCACATCCCTTTTCAAAGATAAGCTAACATCGCCTAAGCTAGTTTATTTCCATTGTCTGTAAGCTTATTTCAATTATTTGATATTAATGAAATGAAGTTTATTTATATTAAATCTCTATGTTTATGTTTATTTCTATATTTTGTTACATTCCTGCATAAATTCTAGACCAGTGGTATCATAGCGGTCTATTCTTTCTTGATATTTCTTTGCATGTCCCAAACGAGATCGAGGTATAAGGAGAGGGGTAGATCTAGTTGAACCTTTGCAAGATCAACCTTGAAAACCCCCACGACCTCCCATGATGGAAGAAAAGAAAGACAAGGGAGCAGGAGATCCTATTAAAATATTAATCAAGGAGGCCCTTGAGAAACAGAGGAATGCAATGATGGATAACTTTTCCAAGATCCTTCGACAACTACCCACCAGTGAGGCATCTTTCTGGAGGCGCCACTTCTTTCAAGGTACAAGTTAACTTTAACATTCCCATATTTGAGGCCAATATATGCAGGCACCATAGATAGATGGTTGAATGGATTAAAAGGATATTTTTTCATTCATGACTTTTCCAATTGGGAAAATATTACTTTTGAACTCCTCAAAGACGTCCCCCATGTCAAGGACTAGTGGGAAACCTACTGTGAGAAAAAGGACGAGAAGGAATTCTCCCTGTTCTCGACCGCACCCACCTAGAATTATTTATGAGATGCCATAAAGGAACAATACTACCCCATGGGGAGCTATGAAGACAATTACATACAGTGGACTATGTTGCAGTAGCAAAGGGATCAAGATGTGCATGAGCTGACAAATATGTTCCATACCATGTGCACAAAGTTGGGTATCAAAGATTCGTAGAAACATTTTGTGCTTAAGTATTGTAGTTGTCTGCATAGATACATCTAGAAGGAAATGGAGTTCCTCGACATCTCCTCGGTTGGTGCAACATACCAGTATGCTGACAGGGTTGAGTAGAAATTCAAATAGAATAAGAAAGAATTTGGATCTGTGAATTATAAGCAAGGGAAAGGCGCCCCCAAATCACAGAAAAAAGGAGAAGGCCGAGGCGGGGTAGCCGAGGACAACCCATCAAAGCCTAAAGTTAAGAAAAACACCAAGAATCCAAATAAGGACTCGTGAATCATATTTCCGAGGAAAACCCATCATTTGGTCATGATTTACCTGTGTAGATTCTTTGTTCTTTTGCTGAGAGACAGAATGTTGCAGGCTGGCTTTAGCGGCATTTAGATAGCTTGGTGCTAAAGACCAAGATGATTATCCAATATATCCAATACCTACCTTTATAAGAGGAGAGCGTTGTACCTTGATAATTTCATCTAAGGTTTTAGATCCTTTAGCAAATCTAAGATTTAAAGTTTTCACTTTCTCATTTTCCTTTCTTAGACTTACTATTTCACATTCTAATTTTTCATTATGCTTCTCCTTTTCTATAAGTTGATTTTTAGAGTATGTTACACATTATTTTGTCACCATGAAATTTAACTGTCTTTATAGGTTCATCACTACCTATATTGTGCTCCCTTAGAAGTCAAAAACCCTAATGTTCCTAAACCAAGTTTTGGAATTGGAGAAAATCTCATTAAAACCCTAAAAAGTTTAACATTGCACTTTTCCTAGCCCTTGACTGTGGATCCATAGATATTTGCTCTATCTCCTATGGCACATCCCGTGTGTTTTTCTTATAAAATTTGCGGCCCCCGTAAATAGTCAAATAAAGGAAAAAGTAAGTTCTAGAAGCCCAGCTAGACGAATATTCTCCCAAATGGAAGCTTCTAGAAGTGCGTTCAGTATGAGCTTTATGCTATACTCATGAGCTCTATCCCTTCACTCATGGATCTTATCCCTTGGTCTATGGAGCTCAAATCCCTTCATGAGAGGAATCCATCCCCCTCTTCATGGAACTGAAACTACCTCCATTTCCCTATAAATTGAGCTCATGTTTCAGTCTCAAGGGTAGAGACACATATGTAGTAATTGCTGAAGAAATTCTTAATACAACATACTATCTATACTAGCCATTTTTGATATGAGAATGATCAGTACATACTCATGTCCATAACTTTATGCTAGTTTAGGGAGAAGAAGGCGTGTCAATTTGAGAGATGACGATTGTTCAGGACCCTGGAAGAACCCGTATAACATCAAGGAGAAAGGTTGTAAGGTTACTTCTTATTATACAAGTTAATACAAATGGATTCCATTTTCTCATTGAATTGTTCATGTATCTATTTGAGTAATTCAATTCTTATATTACTTGATCACTGAGATAGATTAGTGTTTTCTCAATTATTATATCTTGCAGGTGCTTTTAATCTTTTTATCTGTCTTTGATTGTAGATTTCACATCCTGAAGTGACCTCTTTTGGAGCGACTGGATAGAAGATTTTGGAAAGCGTTGGACTTCAGGTAGGGGCATGTCCTCATACTTTGTTATTAATAATTATGAATCACAAATTATCTATAGAGAATGGTTTGCATTTCATTGTTTGTTTCTAGATATCCTTAGGATACTAGGGAGATCATTCTTTTCCGCAAGAAGGATTTACCTGCATAACAAAATGGCCACTCCACTGGGGAATAGAACTTAGTTTTCATTTTTTTTTAATTTTGAAATTTGAGAGTTTTCTGATTTGACTTATTTGAGACTGGGTTATGTAGATAAATTCTGAGAATCCCTGAAAAGAAAAGTTGAATATTTATTTTTTCTGTACTTTTCCTTTCCTCCGCAGTTTTCATTTGAAAACAGTGTGGTAGCTTCCGCAGTTTTTAGTTCAGAATAGTGTGTTATCACTCTGTTCTCCATTAGAACATGCAGACCTTTGGAAAATTTTTGAAAAAATAAAAATTCTCTTTTTAGGAGCCAGATTACCTGATTCTTTGTGTTTGCCCTAGTCTATCTTAGCTGTCAAATCTTATGTGTGAATTTCGTTTCAACAACTTTTGCGTTAGTCTCTGTTAAGTTAATTGGGTGTTTTGAGTCCTTTTTTTTAAGAAACTCTTAATTTGATTTCCTTTAGTCATTACTTTGAGGTTTGTCTTAGTCTCTTAACAATTTTGCATCTTTTTTGTTTTGTTTTTGTAATAAAAATTTCCCCCTCATTTGCGGGGGTGGGGGGGTGGGGGGTGGGAGCTTAATTGTGTCTGAGTGTTAATCACCTTTAAGTGTTTTTATTTTTTAACTTTCGGAACTGTCACCTAGGTTTATTTACTTACACTTGATTGGTTCTTTAGATTACATTGGAATTATCTTGTGTTTGAGAATTCTCTTGAATAGATTACATTTGCATAATTAGAATTCTCATTTTCAGAATATGAATGAAAAATGTACATAGATTAAATTTGCATACTTTTCAAGTGAATTGTTTATAGATTGAAACTTCATAGTTTACATTCTGGAAAAATCAATCGTAGATTTAGATCAGTTTCTTTGATTTGAATTTACATGTTTTATGTTTTTTTTTAAAACATAAAAACAAAAATTGGAATTGATTAGCATTAGTTTTTCTTGATGAAATTAGTGCATTAGAGAATGTGTTATATTTTCTCTTATTTATCAATTTTTGCATTGTTGGAAGTGAATGGAACCTCTCTCCATACTTTAGTTAGGATTCATTGAATTGAAAATATTATATTATCATATTCGATTGCATTCAGTTTTGGATCAGGTCATAACACCACTGGTTTCATATCCATTTACCCTTTGAGTAATAACAACCCAAATAACACAACACTTAATTAAAACTCATCTAGAAATTTTTACATTTTCTAGGGCTCTTTCCACCAATCTAGCTTAGGTTAGTGCTTTGGAATAGGGTGTAGTTAACTTTCCAAAGTAGTTAAAACAAACAATAGTATCTTGCGGCAAGGAAAAATTCCAAATGTTGCAATTGTGCTCTGGGAAGATCTTCTTAAAAGAGTCAAGCACAAGTTCATGTTGGAACCAGTGAGGTAATCGTATATATCTCATTGGGAAAGATAACAGATGTGCATGTACTAAAAATGGTAAACCTCAGATAGAACATTGTCGAGGAGCCTCAGGTCACTTGTTGGTAAACCTTGGATTATATCAAGGAGCCTTCAAGGGGATCAAACTTTGATACTCTGCCCTTGCGTTATATTGGATCGTAGACTGTTCCCCCAGGTGCAATAGTCTTAGTTAGTGACCTTAGTGGCCATAATATTTATGACTTTTCCCAAGGTGACGGTGGAGGGAAAGTCCCACTATACCTGGAACAGACGTTAACTAGACTCACTTGGACTTTCTAGAGGGTGCACTTCACTTCAAGATGGCATAGTGGAGGTAGTTGCACCGGAATGTTTCATTAATCAGGTTGTCAGGGTAACTATTCCAACCACCAAGTTTTCCATATTAACTTCTACGACATTGGATTTCATCACAAACTAGTGTTTTTATTGTGGAAACATATTGTTTGTGTGTGCTTTGACTCCTAGATTTGATAGCGTGTGTTTGTTTTTTTTTTTCACTTTTTAGTGACCTTAGGTATGGATTGTGAATTTGAATTGTTAATATCTCTAAATCGTTCACTAAAGTTTAATATAATGGAAACTGTTCCAGAATTTACCAACCAAGGAATCTATCTTAATGAGAATCCTAGTACTTTTCATTTCTTTGGAAATATTGGCCCTCCTTATATGGCTACATTGTCATTACCTAGCTTTACCATAGGTTTACTGGTATGGTTATTTTCAACTTTGTTAGCCTCGAATTCTCAAATTTTTCCACCCCAACTGGATGCTTCACCTCAACAGAGTTCACCATCTCAACATCACCAACCTCATGTTGACCCTTTTGCTTCTTCGCCCAACATGTCTTCCTCCCTTTCTTCCTCTTCACTTGGTAAAAGCCTTGATGCTAGTAACTAGGTGACTAAGAAGAAGAAGAAATGGAAGAAGAAGAAGAAGCAAGATAAGAAATAAGCCAACCAACCAATCATGGTTGTAAGTGTTAGTAATTTTGAGGAAACCTCCAACATGCATCGCACAATCAAATACCCTTTCAAGCTTGACTCTCGGATGAGAGCTTTCCCAGTCCACCTCACGGAGTTGGATTTCGCTCAATTAATAAACTTCTATGTTTGTTTGAGCGGCCTTGGAGAGTTAACTCTCCTCTCTCCTATTCCAAGGCCCTACAACCTAGCTAGTTGGTGATTGACACTTAATAAAACTTGCTAGTTGATTTTAGATTAAATCGCTTATTTTAAGAGCTGTTGTATTAAGTCATAAGGATATGGAGTTGAAACCAATGATGCAGCTGTAAAGAAATTAATAAAACACGACTACATGCCTTTGTGGAATCATGTCTTTCGATGAAGGCCTAGAATTTCTATGAGTTCTCTTGAGGCTAAAAATATAATTTTTCTTTTAAGTTTAAATACTTTAAAAATTAAAAGCTAACTAAATGATTCAATGCACCTAATGCAAATGACCACTAGCATGTAATTTCTAAGATGCAGAAAGTCCCTTGAAACAAGGTGAAATTTCCCAAAAGGCTCCTTCAGTTTCAACTAATCTTTTGATATCTAGAAAGCTAATTCTTGCAAACAAGAACTCTTAATATAAGACACCAAAATACTCAACAAGAAGAAGAAGAAATCAAAAGACAACCTCCCTTCACAATCAAGCGGGAAACTAGAAGCAAGAAACTTCACTAAAGTCCCAAAAGATGAAGCCAAACGAAAATGAAAAAGGCAACAACAAAAACAAAAACAAGAAACAATGTGTTTTGAGTTTTTGATATGCAAAAACAAAAAGCAAAACAAA
Organism: Pinus albicaulis; assembly: GCA_034641835.2. Classification (NCBI taxonomy): domain Eukaryota; kingdom Viridiplantae; phylum Streptophyta; class Pinopsida; order Pinales; family Pinaceae; genus Pinus; species Pinus albicaulis. Next base: position 979,736,268 of record CM076581.1, read on the forward strand.
TGTTTTTGGGCTTTTCAGTTTTATAAAACAAGAGTTTCAAGAAAACCAAGAACAACTATCCCAATCCAAGCCAAAACGAGACCGAATTTCAAGCATAAACTTCAACTATGCCCCCAAACCTTATAAGGCTAATAATAGCAAGATCAATGAGAGCAACGGAAGACCAAAAACTCAATCAAACAGCCAAGAGAAATAGTGCAAATTCGTTGCAACACAAAACTCCAAAGAAACAAGAAAAGATCCTCGAAAATTGCAACAAAACCCTAGCCTATGAAACTCAAGAAAACCAATCGAAAACAAAGCAAATAACGCAATGCGAAGCACAACACAAAGACAGGAGCGAGTCAGTGAGCAAAAGCTCTCTGTTCTGGTAAAGCAGAACAACCAAGAACGCTCAGAAAGCGATCTTGGAACTCAATCCAGGAGTGCTAGCACCAACAAGAACACTTCGCCAAAAGATCAGTTTTCAGACAAACGAAAGAGAACCAAGACTTAAAACCACTTCTGTCACACTCCAGTAAGTACAAAGACTCTGCAGACACAGGCCTCCACAGCCAGAAAAGACCAAAAACACCAGAATCTTGAAATTTCAAATTCAGCCTAGGTATACGCGACCTTGCAGTTATGCAACGGGCGTGTATACGCGTCTGTGTTGAGGGAAACCCGCGTATACGCGGTTCCTTCTCCACAAACTCGCGGGTATACGCGGTTCTGTGCGAAAAGAAAAGCACGTATACGAAAGAAAGATAATGAAAAATAAAAAGCCCAAGCACAGGAAAGGTATAAAATTGAGCGAGCGCAAGAAAGCAAGGCGGGTAAAAACAGAAAAAAGCATTTGGTATCTACCCAGCAGTACAGAAACAAGCAACGGGAGAATGCAAAAATGTGATCCCCGATTAAGGTCGCCAATTCTGTTTCGGGGATTTAACACCCTAGAGGTTGGTTGGGATTCAACCTCCACAGACCAGGGGCGTACTACTTAACAGAGACTCACACGATCATGCACAGTCATAAAAACGAAATCGAGTAGAACGAGAGGTTTACCCGTTGGTCCTACGTTTGAAGTAGATCCACGAGGAGTTCAAACTCCCTGCAACCGTCCTTCCTCTTTCACCTGAAATACAAGAAGAAACCAGCACAAAGGACAAGTTGTACAGTATATTTCTACTCTATATGTTGGTGAGATTCATATAAAACATTAAATAAATCATCATGAATGCTTGTATAACAAATATTCTTCATACATTAAAGCATACACTAACACGTTTACTTCGGGAACAGCATGATACTTCTGTATTATAAAAATAGTACGTACAAAAGTAGGTGGAGAGATCACCTGATCCTTCCAAGGCCTTCGCAGACCGTCGTCCGGATCCGTCCAGCCCTTGCCTCGCTAAGACTCCTTCCAAACTGGTGCATACGAGATAACATATAAAGGGATGTGTATCTCAGGGAAACAAGGGTTTCCTACAATGAACTGGGAAAGTGCAGGAGGCACGGGGAATCAGACTTGGATAGGGAATACCAACAGAGTATAATATCAATAATTCTCTCTCTCCCTTAGGCCATACACATGAGGGCTTTTTATAGTCCCTCCAAGTAGTTTCGGCAGTTGGAAACAGTTGGCCACGGGCTGGGGTGGTTGAACTACCTGAGTAACCATCAACCCAGCGCGAAATTAGGGATTTTTATATATTTTTTAATCATTAAAATGGCATACGTGGAAAAGTCTAGCTGTACTCGCGTATACACGCGGAAAAACACGGGCATAGTCGCGTATGAAGGATTTTCCACTGTTTTTAAGTGAATTTGTCCAAGTCTGTAGGAATGGGTGCCCATAAAGCCATGTAGCAATCATGAATCATGTCAAGGTGAGAAATGATGCTATAACAGTGACCACTTCCTTATCAATTGTCCTAGTATTCCTAAGGTCTTGGAAGCATGGTGTGAAAAATCTCATCAACTTACTCTTGATCCATTAACCAATGATTGTCAGGTTCCTGGGAAAAAGGGTAAAGTTAGGTTTCCTTGTAGGTTATGCAAAGGGAGTCATCAAACTCACATTTTCCCTCACATGGATGAAGCCTCAAAATTATTGGAAAACATTAATGTTCCACTACTAAAACTTCCAACTGGTTACCGTAAAAATTCTCCCAACCTACCGTCAACTGTGGGAGTGACTGATCCAATTCCAAGTACAGTCAATACCACTCTTCATTTGGAGAGTGAAAGTCATATCACTCAGGTTGATGATCCATTAGTTGATCAAGTGGTTGACTTGATTTCACATCTGGTCGGTCCCACTCTCCCTCTAGAAAGTGAAATTCATATCGCTCAGGTTCTTCTTGTTACATCAGATTCTTCTACACCAGGGGGCATTTCACCTGTTTCTACAGAATCCCCTCCAAGTACTAATGTCATTTCCTTTGATTGGAATAGACTAATAGAACCTCGTCTTCCTTCCTCCATCCCTTTCCAAATCATTGTGAAGGTTTGTGGTAAGAATGTGCCTCGCACAAATATAGATAAAGGTGCTTTTTTTAGTATTTTATCCTCATCTGCTTGGCAAGATTTGGGATCCCCTCAGCTTGTGCCCGTTACAAAGAATCTATCAGATTTTAACAGAACCATTAACGAACCTTTAGGAATCCTTCCTATGTTTCCTATTAGCTTGGAAGATAAAATTGTCTGTATCAATCTTATGGTATTTTGAGCCTGTTATGCAGGTAAATCCTCTCTGTAGAGAAAGATGATCCCTTTAGATCTTGAGTGTGTCTAGAAATAAAGGGACACGCTAAAGTGTTGCTTCCCAATTATTGAATGAACAAGGGAAAAAATATATCGACCTACCTGGAATCCAATGTTGTCATTGTTACTGTAGTAGTGGTGGCCTCTTTCTCCTACCTCGGCAAGTCGCAATCCGTTCGCCATTACGCTTGGATACCTGCAAAAAGAACAAGAAACAAGAACAACATACAAGATAAAAAAATTTCATTCATAACTATTAACCAGTCAAAGAGGGCTAAACATATTGCATTAAACAAGCATCATAACACAACAGTGGAAACAAACAATAGTCATTTATATAAATGAATAGAAGGAAGAAATACAACCGATGCTTTGACGTTGCAGTCTCCTCCAGTGGGGTTCAGGAGAAGCGCGTATGAGATGCTCATCAGGGAATTTGGATAGGATGAAGGCATGGACTCAAGCTCTCTCAGAAGTCATGGACTCAAGCTTCCTCAACATAATTCCTTCTTATTCTATCTTATCTAGTCATTGAGCCATTCAGTAGTTCAGCTAGTTTTTTCTAAGAGAGATAGCTTCTTTTATAGAGGAAAAGGAGGAGGTTAGGATCCATACAAAGGTGGGAGGGAGGCCTATCCTTTAGGGAGTTCCCATAAGAGGTGGAAACCATAAAACTAAAGGAGGAAGTCTGTGGTTTATCATTTCAACCATTCCCAATGACTCATCCTCGAGGTGGTTGGAGTGGAATCTCCGCCTCTATTTTTAAAAAACATTCCATAAACAGCTTGGTGTGGGTGGAAAACTAGGACAGAGCAATAACTGATGTGAGCCCAGTGTTAATTTTCCTATTCGATGCAAGGGCATAACTAATTACCCACGGCAAGGCAAAAATAAGGGTTTTTGAGTCTCTGCTCAGGGAATTTTCAACAAGAGGTATGTTACTCTCATATAAAGGGACATAATGATGGTTTTGGCAAGGCATGACACTACGTATTGGTCACAGAAATGACCCTCCAATGGAAAAGATGGGGATTACAGGGAAAGTGAAAAAATTCTATGTAACAGATGCCCCCTAAAGCATGAGGTTCGACGAAAAGGGTGGGGAGAAATTATTTATGAGAATGGGTTCGAACCAAACACCACTGGTGGAAAACCTACAATTACAAATACAACGGATATCTATGATACATGAACATGTGGTATGGGAGCAGCCATCCATAATAGAGTATATATAAATACTGTGATCTGAGGTATGGACACAGCTATCCAACAATAAGGATCAACAAATAGACTCAGGTATGGTCGCAACCATCCAATCAAAAGATTCATGTAATAAGTCATGATAATCCACCAAAATCCACAACCTGGATTTTATCAGAAAAAATCCAGGGTCTTGCACTCCATCTTGACCCGAACAAGTACAAATTCAAGCATGTGAATATATGATTTGTAGTCAAACATGCAAGAAAATCACCTGATTACCAGCCAATGATGAAAGTTGTTAACAGGCACGAGAGAAACCACCAATAATGAAAATGGCTCTCAAAGTACAACTGGTACAATCCACGGAGTGTGAATAGTGATCTAGCATCAAACATCCATATAATCACTTGATCGAAGGCCAATGATGTGGACCTTGCGTCGAATGCGAAAAACCTTCCATTAAGGCATGCAGGCTCCAAGGTACCAAGATAGAGTCTCTTGATCAAATTCCTGGATAATGAATTGAAGTCAAAAGGAAGTGACTTGATCGAAGGTGGGCCAAAATGTTTCCCACATCATTGATATGAGACAGAGAAACATGATAGTAGTGAAAGAAGACCAATAGAGAATTATATGGAGGTTGAAAACTATAGAGGCAAACTTCTCTTAAACATATCAGCGACACGACACTGGATTTGGCAGTATTTGACATCAAAGGATCTAAGGTCATGATGATGTGGCAAAGAATAGATGAGAGGTCAAAGGAGATTACCCAAACCCATGGAGGAAAAAATGATGAAATGATATGTCCCCAACCCGACACAAATGCCAACAAGTGCCATGTTCAAGAGTGACATACTGCCAACATAACTAAAACTTGGTTCCATTTTCCCCCACCATTTCTGGCGAGTACCCCAATTATTTTTTTAAACAAGCTTGAAGGGGATAGCATATGCTTGTGTAGTAAGTTTTTCCTTCAGAAAAATCCAATCTAGTACATTTTACGAGCCCTAGGAAGGAGGAACTCGAGCAACGTCATGGCAACGAAATCCGATGTCATCAAGGTTTAACAAGTCTGACAAAGGGAGAACTCAAAATCTTTTCATGTTTAGAGAGTTTAAAAATAAGGCAGAAAATAAAACTCCATCATGACCCTTTTCGTAAATAGTCTCTCAGATCCGAAAAGGTAGAAAACAATATCTAAAATAACCTCTTAGTCGTGATGGGCTAAGGTATTCCTTTTTCGTAAATAATCTATCCCAGCATGAAAAAGGGGTAAATGTATACTGAGTAGATATTGCTTCGCAACCATTTAATGAGTTCGAAATGACAAGAGTCTCAGAAATATTTTCAGTTTTAGAGAGTCAGAAAAGAGCTAAAATATGACTCTAGTAGTGACATTTTCTTGTTTTTACTGAGTCCAAAAGAGTATAAAATTTAACTCGTTACTTCAACACTATGCCTTGAAAATATGTTACTGCATAAGAGACACATGTAAAATGCATTTTTCAAAAAATAATATAATAAAATAATTGAAAAACATGTCTTAAAACCTTATTACGGTTGTAAAAAGTTATAAAATGCCAAAAATGGTAAAAAAAATTACTTTCACTTTTTACCTCTTGTGGAGAAAATACTTACCCATTTTACTGTGTGATTTTGTGGCGACGATAGCAGACAATCCAACAGACCAATCCCAAATCCGTCAGTTCCAGGTAAGAGCCGAGATCTCTCTCTTCATTTTGAGTCATTTCTTACTACCTGCAACTTCTAATTTTGAATTATGGGGGAGGAAGTATGAAAATTAAGGCACGATGGTTGGCACGGATTTCGGGCACGGAGTTGTGCCAACTGCTCAATTTTTTATACTAGGGAACGCCCATTGGCGCGACTTTTTGGGAAACAGTCTCGCCAACAGCGCTAACCATTTTTTGTGCACAATGCAAGTCACAAACCCCAATTAGCCAACGATGCTAACCATTTTTTGTGCACAATGCAAGTCACAAACCCCAATTATTCACAAATCCAAATTCCTAAAAGACTAATATCATTCATATGAATGTGTTTACAGGTAAAAAATGACAAAATGGTGATAGAATGGAAAGAATGGGAACATAGCGAAGAAGACAAGCTTGCCATGGAAAATGAGAGATGCATGGAAGCTCTCAGGAACTGTGGATTGAAGAATTTCTTCTTGACACCATGTCTCCATGCTCAACTAGAGCTGTTACAATATTTTATCAGCATATCGGATGAGGACCAAGAAAATTTCATCCTTCGAGATCAGAAACTTGAGATTGATGTTTCTAACGTCTAATTTATCACAGGATTGTTGCGGAGGGGAGCAGCAGCGATCATAACTAGTACCCAGCCTTGCATGGGGAGTATGTCCATGGTGATGGACAGAGTATGTTGAGGGGCACGGAAGGGAACAGGAAGTGGGAAAGTTGACATCTAAACTATCCCAGACCTAGCACTAAAATTAGTGCAACATACCATTACACGAGCTGTGGGATTGCAAGAACTGCACGAAGCAACAAAAACACATTTTATTCTTACTATAGACTACTTGGCACTGACCATCTACAACTGGGCAGAGGCCATGATAATAAACATGAAATGCTAGCTAACAAAGTGCAAGAATACCAAATTGAAGCAATTTGGTTATGGGTCTATCCTGGTATCGTTCTTCCTAGAACAACTACCAATTTTCCCGTGTCAGGAGGTCATATTCCCGACACCACCAGCGAGAGAACCACAGATGGCCCGATGGGCGGCTCTGATGCCAAGGGCAAGGGGCGGTAAACAGATGTCCTGTAGACTGGAGTTCTTTGATTGGCTCCACTGACATTTGATCATCAGGGAGGATTGGCCCTACTTTGGTACACATTTTACTGGTGATCCGGACCTCCCACTCCCGGAGGGAGAGGATTGGGACGAAGATTTGAGTAAGACTCATTTTTAATTTTCATGAGTATTACAAATCTTTTTTTTTATGTATGTTTTGACTTTAAATCCATGTATTTGCAGATGTCAACCCAGAGAGACCTGCGGGAATGTCTCCAATAGTGAGGCAAATTCCTCGTGATTTCGACCCTCATGGTGAGGGAAGTGAGGAAGAGGAGCTCATGCGAAACCTAGAGGGGATCACACATGGAGTCCTGGATTATGCATGATTCGACGATGTACCTCGTGCCTACCAGAGAAATATTGTTGGGTTGTCAAGCTATATTCACCACTTGCTGAGGTGGCTTGTACAGGCAGTGACATGCTATCATGAGAATCATGCCAATTAGACACCTAGGTTTTATATCTGAATTTTTGAGAGACATGGGGTCTCAGGATGTAACAGAAACAGACATATATTTTTTGAATGTATGATGCATGCAAACACTTGATATATATATATATATATAGATATATATATATATATATATATATATATATATATATATATATATATATATATATATATATATATATATACACACACAACTATTTTCCTATATGGATCTTTTTCACATGATGATGATTTTACAAATTACACAAATGTCTATGCAATACAATGTTAGCCACTGTATCAGTTAATGCATTAATTTGTCTAGGAATATGTTGAGATGTGATAAAATCAAAATGTCTTTCCAACAAATGAATACGTAAATACAATCTTAAAATGTATGGGTTTCTAACTGAATAATGACCATTGAGTTGTCGAACAACAAGCTGTGAATCTAGATTTACAAGCAATGTGTGTATGCCGAGATTTATCACCTTGGTTAATAGTTCAATAACAACACTATATTCGGCAACATTGTTTGTAGTTCTTCCTAGACAAATAACTTGCAGTTCTATCAACTCACCAGCAGGATCATAGATTACCACGGCTGCTGAAGACAATTTCTTGGTACTGTAGGAAGCACCATCCGTGAAATCGAGATAAGGGGTAATAGACATATGCACAAATAAGCAAGACCCAAATAGGCAAGAAAATGTTCACAAAGCACACCAAATCAAAACATGTACAAAAAATGAAAAAAAAACCTATGTACACAATTCATGCATGAATGACTCATGCATAATAGTTTTTGAGATACAACCCATTTATGGGTTGTTCTAATGGATGACCTTCATAATCAATGAGCTCATAGGCCCCATTCTACAATACATGTTTAACAATGTAAGGCCCGTGCCACATGGGTTGAAATTTACCTGCCCCTAGCATATCATGAGCTTGGTCATACAGGAGGATGAGATCTCCTTCAACCAAAGAATGAGAGGAAACTGATTGGTCAAAATGAGCTTTAACCCGCTTTTTCTGTGCTTCAATAACCAAAGCAGGAAAGTGGTAGGTTTCATATAACCTTTTGAGATAAAGTAAACACTCTTCTTTGGGTGAAGTGTTCGGTAGTAATTCAACAACTAACTTGAGCGAAGGTATTTCACATTCTATCGGAAGAGTAGCTTCCAAACCATAAACCAACTGAAAAGGGGTGAATCCAGTTGCACTCTTAACTAAGGTTCAGTATGCCTAAAGAGCTGAAAATAACATGAGATGCTAATTGGATTTATGGATCCCAATCATACGTTGAAGCATGGTAACAAGAAATTTGTTCATAGCTTCAACCTAGGCATTGGCCTGAGGATAGTATGGCGTTGAGCTGTCGTGATGAAGACCCAACTTAGAAGTCAACTCAACCACCATGTAATGCCAAAAATGGGAACCATGATTAGTGACGATGGCTTGAGGGACACCAAACCTAGCAATGATATGATTGAATATGAATTGAGCAACTTTCTTACCATCGATGGAAATTGTAGGCATTGCTTCAGCCCATTTGGTGAGTAGTCCATTGCTACGATAATATAAGCATGCCCCCCAGCCGAGTGAGGGTTACACGTCATAAAATCAATACCCCACTTTGCAAAGGGACCAACAGTAATGAAAATATGAAGAGGTATAGGTGGCGCATGCATCTTGCATTGATGAACCTGGCAATCATGACATTTACGAACTGCGACAATGCAGTCTTTGAAGATAGAAGGCCAGAAATAACTAGCACGAAGAATCTTCTGTGTAGTAGCATAACCAGACATGTGACCGCCACAGGCACCACTGTGACAATCATTGAGGACATTTTAAGCTTCCTCGAGGGTCTAACATCGACAAAGAATGGAATCCAATCCAACATGATAGAGAGTATCCCTGACTATACGATAAGGTTGCGATTGATGACGGATGCGTCGGTGGGCATCCTTCGTCAACTCAGATCTGAAAGTAGAATTCTGGAGATAAATGATGATATCACCGTACCATGGATCGAGGGTGTTAAACAAGAAAAGCGTATTTTCTGGTATATATTCCTCAGGACGAGACAGACGAGAGTCTGAAGGCAGGGAACAAATCAAATCGGCAAAGAATAATGACTTCTTTGACTTGGCCACAATAAATTCCAAATTGAAATCTTGGAGGGTAACAATCCACTTCGAGTATTTTCCCCCTATAATTTTTCGAGACAATATATAGGTCATGGGTTCGCAATCGAAAATCACAGTCACTGTACGTAAAAGAATATAATGACAAAAACGTTGAACTGCTTGAACCGCAACTAACACTAATTTCTCGATGTGTGCATAGCACGTCTCAGGTTCAAAAAGGTTACAAGACAAGTAATAAATAACGGGCTCATTACTATCATCATCGTCTTGTACCAGAACCATGGAAATAGTACTGAAAGCAACGGTGAAATAAGGGAAAAAATCATGATGATAGTTAGGAGGACGCAACAGAGGAGCGTTGACAAGCAACTTCTTCAGGGCCTCAAAATACTTTTGAGAAATCTTATCCCAATAGAATGGGACACCCTGCTTTAATAAACGCATGTATCCTCGAGCCACTTCTACATTGTTAGGTATAAAACAACGTAGAAAATTAGCCTTACCTTGCAAACTCTACAACTGATGTAATGAGGATGGAGAGGGGAGATTAATAATAGCCTCAACCTTCAGAGGATCAAGGCAAATTCCATATTTGGATATGATAAACCCTAAGAGTCTACCAAAATCAATGTAGAAGATGCACTTGTGCGGATTAAGCCGAATATTGTAATGTCGACAACGAAGAAAAATATGACGAAGATGGCCAGGATGCTCCATACGCTTAGTTGAATGAGTGGGAAGTTCATATAGATAAGGCTGAAAAATGTGTCGAATATCATGAAAAGCATAGGACATCAATCGTTGAAATGTAGCCACAACATTCTTTAAACCAAAAGGGAGCTTCTTATATACAAAAGTACCCCAAGGATAGATGAAGGCAGTCTTATGTTGATAAGTCAGAAGAATTTTAATTTGATTGTAACCAAAAAAACCATCCATTAAGGAAAATATCTCACTTCCAGCACAATCATCTATGATCTGATCGATAAAGGGAATGGGATAATTATCCTTAGGACAAGCTCGATTAATATCACGATAATCAACAAAGACACGAATAATTCCCTACTTCTTACCTACAGGAACAATATTAGAGACCCATTCTATCAAAGGAATCGAATAAATAAAACAAGCTCAGAGAAGTTTTTCAACTTCATCCTTAATGGCGGCAACTTTTCTAGGGTGCACTAGATGAAGACGCCGATGAACAGGTTTCGAGCTGGGATAAGTAGTAATTTCATGCACCACTATACTAGGATCATTTCTTCGTAGGACAATGCAAAGACATCATGGAACTCACGAAAAAGGCTAGTATAAACTTGGACTTCATCAGAAGAACAACTAACCCCCATATGTATGTTCTTGACAATTCCCAGTTTAAGGAAATGTCAATAGACATCATATGTGTAATGTTACTCAAGTTACCTTCCATAAAGACGTCATATGTCAAAACAGGCAATTGAAGTAGAGGAGAAGGAACCTGAGATACAAAATGATCAAGACAAGTATACATGGCCTCGAGGCCCAGCATAAACGAGGAACGATGATGACCATCATCCCACGACAGATCCTCAAGAGACATGGCTTCCACGATGGCCTCATTGGAAGGGAGCACCTCTTTCAACAGATCAAGTGAATCTGAATCACCAAGCCAGGGGGATTAAGAGTAAATGTCAAGAGACATGCTCAAAGGAGCACAATGAGAGCACAGAGATTCCGAAGCAGTAATGAGTTCACAATACTCAATCTCAATTAGACTCAAAGGCATCGAATCTCCAAAGGAATTAATCTATTCGGGGGGAGGAAGAATCCATGGGTCATCAGACAGAGAGATCATATGAATTTGAATAGTATTTGGTGGAGAAAGAGGAAAAATACCCATGAGGGTAGGATCTTTAAAAAGAACCGACCCTACACTCTCGTAGGGAGTGGGAATTTTATCCACATACGGAACGTTGTTCTTGAAAGAAGAGGTGAAGAAATACAATTGATCAACAATAACAATCTTTCCTTCATGTGGAAATTTCAAAACATGAAAGAGAGTGGACGGAACACACAACATGGCATGAGTCCAACTGCGACCGAGGAGAATATTATAATTGAGCTTAGCATCAACGACTTCGACCTTGAAATTGATTGTCTTCCCTTTCAAAGTAATCGGTAAAATAGTGAGAGCACCTAGAGGTTTTGATTCTCTTCCATCAAATGCTTCTAACGCATTTGGTGATGAATTCAGGGCTAGACAACGAATGGCTTTCCAACACGAAGATGACATGATACAAGTTGACGCACCTTCGTCCACAACTGCTCAATGAATTTTGAGACCATTAATAACAACTTGAATAATGAGTGCAATTTGATGCGGAAGTCATGGAACAAAATTCTCTAGATCGAAAGAAAGAAGGCTAGTATTGGCAGGATCAATCCTGCCAATCGCGGATAACAATATTGTAATCGTGAGTGGCACGGGCATTGGGATTATAAGAAGACTTACAGAGGACACCTTTGGAAGGTGGTTGCACAATGGGTTCAACATTCAACCTTTCAATCTCAAGAGGTCCAGTAACTAGTGGAGGAGGAGGACCATCAACGATCTCCTTCCCCATGGCTTGACAGGATCCAACATAATCTTTCGACCAAGTAGCAATAGAAACGATGCTTGAACCATTCATCATGAACACCTGAGAGCCAAATGGGGTAGAGGATTGAGGTTGCTCTACCATCTGAGTCTGCTGAGATGGGAAAGGTCCTTTAAGAATGACCAAAATTCCCTGCGTACCTTTGAGCAATCAGATCACTTCGAACTATCGAGGATAGTCCTTGGTGAAGTGCTCTTCGTCACAAATCAAACAAGGGTACTTCGGTTTGCGTTGAGAACCATCACCAGCACGAGGTTTCTGAGAATCCTGTTTTAGGGTATCAGATTTGGCTTTACCTTTACCCTTATTTTTACCTTTAGAAGTATTATCTGTAGGATTGACCTGAACAAAATTAACTTCTACAGGTTTACCAGAATTCGAAGTAGACTCAGAAGCAACATTAGTGGAAGAAGCGAACTTCGGCTTCCCAGAGTTTGAAAATTAAAACTTTTGAGAAATATGAGACACAAAAACAATAATACCATCAATGGATGGAGTCGCTGGTGGTTTAGAAGTTCTAGTTTGGGGAGCATCCGGAAAGATATCATATAATGCACTAGACTAAGAGTACACAAGATCAAGGTACCGGGCGTAAGCAATGGCTTGTTCCTCGGTTACACATGCCCCCATAGCTATGTCTTTGGCAATCTGATTGACAAAGGAAGTGGTGAACAAATGAGTTAGAAGCTGATTAGGAATTTCAAATTTGATCATGTGACAACGACGTTGTCACTCATGAATATGATCCGAGATGTGAGTAGCTCGGTCCTGTTTCAATGAAGTGACGAGGTGCGTCCCAGTCTCATAATGGACTGGTAATTGAAAATGTGTAAGGAATGTCGTGGCTAAAGAATTTAAATCTTGGAAGATGCCACGAGATAGCTCAATCATTAGGGGAATTTTGAGGTCTAAAATGAGTCTCCTAAGGAAATTATAAAATAATAGTGGAAATAATAAAATAAGTTTTGATGACATCATCAAATTTTAGAGGGAAAAATGAAAAAACTATTTTTTCAAGTCATATTTTCAATTTATCTCCCAAATTTTTTACTTAAATTTCAAGTGGGGGTACTCATTGGATGCAAAATTTAATTCCTTATCCAAGGAGTACCCATGTTGCACACTTTCAATGGGTCCTACTACACGAAAAATGAGAAATACATGAAAAACATGATTGTAATCATGTTTTTATGTATTTTTCATTATTCGTGTAGCAAGGTACATCGAAAGTATGCAACATGGGTATTCTTTGGATGAGGAATTAAATTTTTTATCCAACGAGTACTCCATCTCGAAATTTGAGTAAAATCTTTGAGAGATAAGTTGAAAATATGAGTTGAAAAAGTAATTTTATTATTTTTAATATTTTTACCCTTTTACTTAAAAAATGGTGAATCACCGCCCATGGTTGACATCATGATCTTGAATCCTATTGGTTCTTATAAAGTTTATTTTTTGTACATTTTTCTTAGGAGGCCCATTTTAGATCTCAAAATTCCCCTAATGGTACCACTTTGCAGCAGCACCAGTAAGAGTTCGCTGGAAAAGACAGAGTCTAATGGAATCGTCAACCCAAGAGTTAGAGGAACACCACAAATGGTAAGTCATAACATGCGCTTGGGGGTCTTCACCAAAATTGCCCTCAAATTTAAGACAATCATCGGGAATCTTGGTTGGAACTGGAGGCCAATACGGGTTATGAAGAATGGGATTGTTTGTCAACTTCGACACATTAGGTAATTCCAACGTAGCAAGAAATGGTAATTGGGTATTGAAAGTAATTGGAGGTATTTGAGAAGGACCTACATGTACATTCCATCTATTACACAGTATTTTGTCGCCATCCTTGCAATCCCTCGCCCCACATATTGGAGGGTCTTTCTCGTGACTTATGAGCAGTGTCAAACTCTGCAAATACCTTCTTTGCATCCTTCTGCATAAGGACATGATTTCTCCTGTTGAACATTTCCTTAGAAAGCACTCAAAAACCTATGTTTTGACATTGGCGTAGGTAGCCAGTTCACCCCTCGTGCCAATGGGGAAGATTTTCACTAGAGGTCATGCCAACTGGTGCTTTGTCCTTGTGTTGAGCCCGCGCCAGCCTTTTTTGGATTTTTTTTTTTAAATTGTAGGTGGAAGTTTTCTTTAACCACCTCAGAAATGACTCATTGCAAGTGGTTAAACTCGATAAGCCATGGATCTCTTCCTTTAGAAAATGGTTGATGGAACATTCTTAGACGATACGAATCCCACCACGATTATAGGGAGCCCAACCTCTCCTTCTCACTCTATATAAATGAGCCTTCTCCCTTTACAAAAGCTAGTTGAGCATATAACCAAGAAGTTGAACTTGGAGAAGAGATATTATAGCTGAGTAATCACTATAGAAAAGGTTGAACCAAGGAGGATCCCGTAGAGAGAGCCCTGTCTGAATTCCCGATGAGCTTTGTGAGATGTGCTCCGCTAGAACCCTGTTGGAGGAGATCGCAACGTCGAAGCCTGGTTGTACTCTTCCTTATTTAATTTAATATACTCGACTATGATATTGATTCCATCTCTGTGTGATGTTTATTTGATGCATTTGATTTAGTCTTCTTCGACTGACTGATAGTTAGGAATGAAAAATAGTATGTTGTGTATCATCTTCGTTTCTTGTGTATGTGCATGTATCCAAGTGTGAGAATGAGCGAATCGTGATCTATCAAATCAGGAGCGAGAGGCAGCCATTCTTTTGAATGACACAATAGCACAGGACCTACGGTAAGTGATATACCAAGTCTTTGTCCATTCTCAACTATGAATTGATGTTATAGTGTGTCTTTTTTGTGGCTAGACCCACTCCAGGGCTAGTGGGATCGCCTCTGTTCGCAGAGGGGATTTAACTCACCAAAAAATTGGTGACTCTGCTGGGGATCAGTGTGAGTTTGCCTTTTTACTATTAGATATTCTTCTTGGTCTTTGCTTTCTTAGCATGCCTTTCGTGGATTGTTTTTCTAAGTCTTATGTCCCTGTTCAACCCCAGAGGATCAGATTTTACCTCTGTTTTTCAAAATTTTCATCATTTCAAGGTTGGCTTGATTGACGCGGTTTCTAGCTTGACAGTCGTGCCCACTGGTGTTTGTTGCCAGTTTATCACCCGCGCCATCCCCTATCTGGCGCGGATTACAGCTAGATAGTCATGCCAATTCCTGTAAGTGCTAGGGTTTTCCTTGTTTTGGATATTTTGGTCCATCCTGGTGTCTCTGGGTGTTTTCTTGACTTGTTTTGAATGCTTTGGGTTTGTGTGTGACTATGATATGCCTTCTTCCTTCGGTTTTTTGTCCATTTCTTTCAGCATCATGGCTTTAGGGCTGTCTAGTGCTTTGACATGCTGAGCCTCCTCTAGGAGTTTAGGTCTCTTGTTTCGTGGTCACCTTCATTATTTGCTTGATTGCATTCAGCTCCCTAGATCCGTTTTGAGTGGCTGCTTTTGGTGAAATGAGTCTTGATTGAGTCTTGTCTCTTTAATTCAGTTTTGCTTCTTGTCACTCCAAGCATAGCTCGCATTGCTTGTATGGGTCTGTTTTGACATCTTTCTTTGATTTGAGAGATTGTGATATTGGTTTGAGTCTTTGTTTTGTTTGGTTGTGAGTTGATTGAATTGTTTCACTTCGAATCTTACATTAGCATTCTCGAACTAGTGTGAAGATTTGTTTTTCATGTTATTTAGTGCAATGTTTGCTCTATTACATTGAAAAAATCAAAAAAAAAAAATTGTGCTTGCATTTTTTGTTTGCATCGTAGAATTGGAAAATCTTTTTCATAACTCGCATTTGGCATTCTAGGAAATATTTTTTGTTCTCATTAGTTTGCATCAGGTTCTGTAGTGACTACTTTTGTGTGTTCTCATTGTTTTCTATCTCTTGAAATTCCTAACCTTCTCGTAGATAGCTCCTCATTGAAAGAAATGGTATTTTATGGCATATAGCTTGCATTCAGGAATTTGTGAGATCCAACATCTGGTAGGACCTTGGAATTGAAACATAAATACAAGATCAACTTAAAATTTATTCAATTAACCTAAGGCAACATTGAAACTTAATGAAACATTTAGTGGTCTAAGTTAGGGACGTGTTTCAGCGTCTTAAAACCTAGCAGCTGTCACTCGCCATTTGGCTTTAGACAACACTAGTACGGACTTGTGCTCTCCATACCGTTGAGTATATAAAGGGAGACCCCTATAGGTTGTAATTATTTTATCCGTAGGAAGCTGAGTCTATCGCCTTGTAATCGTGATACACCGAAAATTGCATTCAGGGAGACTACCTGCACGTACGTCAAGTCCTTGGTTGATTCTTCTTTCATTTTATAACCAAGGTGTATATGGTAGTTCACGGGAACCTAGTACACCCTTTTACTTAGACTACCTGAGCAATCATTTTTTATCTTTACTGACTCCATAAATTTGAAAATATGATCGAGCACTTATCCTTTCGCGCTCACTTAAAAGTGAAAGAGACTAGAGTCATATTTGACTGTTTCTTGACTCTTAAAACATGAAACAACAAACTTTTGGTTTCAATGTGGTAAAATAAACTACCTACGATTACACGCCCATTAAATATTGTTTACTTGGCCTGTATTTGTTTGCCTTGGTTTTTCCCAAGAGTCTTCATTTTCGATCTTTCTCCCTTCTCTGGTGTGCTACAGTCAGAGTGGCAAAACCATCAGTTTCATCTACTAGCAGTCCTTTCTCAGATGATTCATCTGAAACTTCACAGATCTCTGGGTTTACTAAGCTTCAACAACCCGTCATCTCGTCAGAGTATCCCCTTGGAGAACCAGTTTAGTTGCATTGGCCTCTTTCCAACGCTTTGTTTGGATTTGGGGTTGGGGGGCATTTTCCCCCTCTTACATTGAGATCACCATTTTTGGCTGCTATCATACCTCCTAGCCCCTGTACTCTTTTGCAAGATCTTATGGTGGATTCAAACATGGATTCGTCTGGTCCTAATGGTAGTGAGGGTATTCCAGTTTTTGATGAACAATACCAACTCTTCTCGGAAGACATCCAACAAGAGCCTGCTCAATCTTCACCATCGGTGTCGCTTCCAGCTGGATATAGGTTTTTGTGTCAGATTATGGTCAGTATTTCCTCCATGGCAACATCAACTCCGTCAAGGGGTTTAGTTCCTCCATCCTTAGGTATGTCGCCGACGACACCTGTCTCGTCATCGATGCCTTTTGTCACATCTGTTCCCACTACGCCCACTATCTGTGTGGATTCTTAGGCACCGTTTGTCACTACACAGTCGTCAAGAGTTTCGACTTCGGTAGAGACTTCGATTTCCATGGCAATCCCTAACGGCCTTTTGTTTGAGGAGTATCAGCTGGCTGTTTAGTAGCAGAACTCCCAGACTTATCAGTCCCCTCAGGATCATTATAGGTTTTATTTTTCTCATTATGGAGTGGACAGTACCCTGATTTATTCAATTCCATCTCAGTATGATGAGCAAGGAATCCCATCTACTTGCCTGCTCCTGAGGCTTATCAATTCCTTTCCGGTTTTATACCTACCTTGCTCGTGCAACCCTCTAACCAACAAGGACAACCCTTTTAGGGACAACCTTTAGTTTGGCAGGGGTATGCTCATGACCCACAAGGACAACCCTTTGAGGGAACCTTTAGTTCAACAAAGGTATGCGTACGACCCACAAGGGCAACCCTAACAGGGACAAACTTCGGTCCAACAGGGATTGTTTTATGGCCCGCAAGGGTAGTCTTACAATCCTCAAGGTCAACCTTTACAAGCTCAGCTGGTGGTCCAACCAGGGCAACGTCAAGGACTGGCTGGGCAGTTGGTATATCAACCCGGACCCTCATATGGTCATGGGGGTAGATTCATCCATCTCAAACTTTGGTGCAACCTCAACAACCTTATCTTTCGATTAGTCCAAATTTTTCACAGCCAGGGCCATCTTATGGTCCTGCTCTAGGTCAACCTATTTATCAGGCACAACCTGGCCCACCATAGCCATCATGCCAACCTGCTCCACCGGGACAACCTGGTGGCCCTCATCGGTTAGGTCAACCTGCTCAGCCGGGCCAACCTGCACAACCTATTTACCCTGCTCAACCACCACTCTACTCTATGTCACAGCCAAATAAACCGTTGTGCCCAACGTATCCATCTCAGTAGGGCCCCACTTATCAACAACCTGTTCGACCCCAAGGCGGTTATTTTCCTCAAGGTCAATATCGACCGGTTTACAACCCATCTAAAGGTCCTACTTATAACCTGCAACCACCAGGTTGTACTTATATGGGTACTGTTCCTTACCGTGGACCTGCTATGCCATTTAATCCTCAATTACCTTTCCTCGCTACGTTGGAGTTATCGGATGTGTCAAAATTGACAAATGATCCCATTCTTCATAATCCCTTTTAGTCTCTGGTTCCAACGAAGGTTCCTGGTGATTGTCCCATGTTTGAGGGCTAGTCTAGAGAAGACCCCCAAGCTCACGTCATGGCATACCATTTATGGTGTTCTTCTAATTCCTAGGTCGACGATTCTATTCGGCTCCATCTATTCCAGTGCACTCTTACCAGAGCTGCTGTTAAGTGGTATATCAAATTGCCTCGTGGAATATTTAAAGATTTCAATACTCTTGATAGGGCGTTCCTTACTCATTTCAAATTGTCAATTCATTTTGAATCCGGGACGCATCTCTTCACATCCTTGAAACAGGACTGAGCTACCCATATCTCGGACCACATTCATGAATAGAGAGGGCGTTGTCGTCTGATCAAGTTTGAAATCCTTGATCAACTTCTTAGTCATTGGTTCACTACCTCTTTTTTCAATCAGATTGCGAAAGACATCACCATGGGGGCATGTGTAACCAAGGAACAAGCCATCGCTCGTGCCCAGTACCTTGATTTAGTGTACTCTCAATTAGGCAATTTGTACGATATCTTGACTGAAGCTCCACGTCCTGGGACCTCTAAAGTACTGGCTACCCCATCAGTCGATGGCCTTATTGGTTTCGCATCTCAAACTTCACGTAAGTCTTCCAATGGGAAGCAGAAATCAAATTCTCCCATTAATTATGCTCCTCAGTCTACCCCAGATTCTGGTAAAACTGCGGAGGTCAACACCATCTAGGCAAATCCTATGGACAAGACTTCCAAAGGGAAAAATAAGGGAAAAGGCAAGGCCAAATCCGATACCCCAAAACCGAAATCATCTAAACCTCGTTCTGACGATGGTTCACAATGAAAGCCGAAGTATCCCTGTCTGATTTGTGATGAGGACCACTACACTAAGGATTCTCCTAGACGATCCGAGGTTAGTCAAATACTCAAAGGCTCTAAGGGAACTCCGTAAGTCCTTAAAGAAACCTTCCCATCTCAGCATACCCAGATGGTCGAGCAACCTCAGCCATCTGCATCATTTGGCTCTCAAGTTTTCATGATGAACGGTTCTGCACCCGTTTCCATCTCTACTCGGTCCATGGATTATGTTGGATCACGCCAGGTAGCCAGGAAAGAGGTCGTTGATGGTCCTCCTCCCCCACCTGCCTCTAGTCATCTTGAAATTGAAAGGCCTAGTGCTGAACCCGTTATACCGCCACCTTTTAAATGTGTTCTCTGAAAATCTTCTTATAATCCTAATGCCCGTGTTGCTCAACATTACAATATTGTTGAAGATTTAGCACAGGCGCCTTCCACGATGTTCACGTTAGAAGTGCTACAAAGTTTTCTGTCTCAACGAAAAGTGTTATTATCTACGATCGGTGGGATTGACCCTGCTGATTCTAGCCTTCTCTCCTTCGATTTAGAGAATTTCGTCCCCCAAATTTTGCACCAGATTGCGCTTGTTATACAAGTCAGTATTAACGGTCTCAACATCCATAGAGCTGTAGTGGACGAAGGTGCATCTACCTGCATCATGTCATCTACTTGCTGGAAGGCTATTGGCTCTCCAGCCCTGAATTCGTCACCCAATGCCCTTGAGGCATTCGATGGAAGGGAATCAAAACCCTTGGGTGTTCTCGCTAGCTTGCTGATTTCATTACAAGGAAAGACAATCAACGTTGAAGTAGAAGTCATTGATTCCAAACTCAATTACAATATTCTACTCGGTCATAGTTGGACTCATGCTATGCTGTGCATTCCGTCCACCCTCTTTCGACTTCTAAAGTTTCCAGATGAGGGAAAAATTATTACTAATGATCAGTTGTCATTATTTACCTCATATTCTGAGAACAACGTGCCATATGTGGATTAAATTCCTAATCCCCATGATAGTATAGGGCCGGGTATTTTCAAAGATCCCGCTCTCATGGGTATTTTTCCCCTTCTGCCACCAAATACCGTTCAATTCAATATGGTCTCTTCGTCAGATGACCCTTGGATCATCCCTTCACCTGAGCAGGTTGATTTGTTTGAAGATTCGATGCTGCTTAGTACACTCGAGGTCAATTATTGTGAGCTGACAGTTCCATCTGATTCTCCCCCTCCCGAAGCTTCTCCTTTGAGTTTGTCTCTCGATGTATACTCTCAATCCCCTTGGCTCGGCAATGCAGATTCGCTCGATCCTTTGAAAGAAGTGTTTCCATCTGACAAGGCTATCATGGAAACCATGTCTCTCGAGGATCTACCGTGGAGCAATGGGAATCATCGTTCCTCGTTCATGCCTTGCCTCTGGGCCATGTCTAACTGTCTTGAGCACTTCGCATCCCAAGTTCCCTCTCCGCCACTTCAAATGCCCATTTTGACTCATGAAGTCTTTGTAAAAGGTAACTTGGGTAACATTACTCAAACGATGCCTATCAAAATTTCCATCAAACCGAGGATCGTCGAGAACATCCATGTGGGAGTCACTTACTCTTCCGAGGAAGTGCAAGTGTACACTAGTCTCTTTTGTGAATTCTGTGATGTTTTCACCTGGTCTTATGAAGAAATGCATGGAATCGACCCTAGTATTATGGTGGACGAGATTACCACCTACCCAGGTGTGAAGCCTATTCGCCATCGTCTTTGTCTCATGCATCCTCGAAAAGACTCTGCTATCAAAGCTGAAGTTGAAAAAATTCTTAAAGCAGGTTTCATTTATCTGATTCCCCTGATTGAATGGGTTTCTAATATTGATCCTGTGGATAAGAAGCAGGGCGCCATTCGTGTTTGTGTTGATTATTGTGATATTAATTGGTCCTATCCTAAGGATAACTATCCCACCTCATTTATCGATCATATCATTGACAATTGTGCAGGGAGTGAAATCTTCTCCCTTATGGACGATTTTTCTGGCTATAATGAGATTAAAATTCTCTCGTCAGATCAACACAAGACCTCTTTTATTTGTCAATGGGGAACGTTTGCATACAAGAAACTCCCTTTCGGCTTGAAGATGCTGGGGCCACGTTCCAACGTGCGATGTCCTATGCTTTTCATGATATTCGGCATATTGTCCAACCATACCTGGATGAACTTCCAGCTCATTCAGCTACGTGGAAAGACCACCCAGAGCATCTCCGTCAAATATTTCTTCATTTCAGATGCTACAACATTAGGCTCAACCCACATAAATGCGTCTTCTGCATCGACTCCAGTAGACTCTTAGGGTTTATCGTATCTAAAGATGGAATTCACCCTAACCCTACTAAGGTTGAGGCTATTGTTAATCTCCCCTCCCCATCCTAGTTACATCAGCTCCAGAGTCTCCAAGGGAAATCCAATTTCCTTCGTCATTTCATGCCGAACTACGGTGAAGTAGCCAAAGGATTTACATGACTTTTAAAGTAGGACATCCCTTTCTGTTGGCATGAGATTGCTCAGCAGTCTTTTGATAGACTTAAGATGTTGCTTTTTAATGCTCCACTATTGTGTCCTGTTAGCTCCCTGTAATCGCAAAGATTGGCAAAGTCCAACCGCGGGGAGAAACATGGTTTCAACCACTTTGGGATTATAGGATCTAGCCCTCCTGAATCTAGAGAGGGATCTCTCCAATAAGTGCATATATGGATTTGTCTTTGAAGTTTTGGGTAATGATGTTAGGCTAGTTATGAAGGCCAAGGGTTTGTTTTTTTTTTGGATGGTTGAGCATGATTACTATTTGAGATGGAAAGTTCTAACTGCAAAGAGTCTCAAAGGTGTGAAGTTGCAAGCCATAGAACAAGCTTTGGCCAGGAAGGTAGATAACTGTAGGTTTTAGTCGATTGGGCTATGGAGTCATAATAGGATTTAATTGAAACAGCAAGAGGAAATAGTGATCCATGGAGCAAGTCATCTATGTCTAAGGATCTCTTTGAAGATTGATTTATGGAATGAAATGAGACAAAAAGAAGGGGAATTAAACAGATGAAGAAGAAAGAGCAGCCCAGGATCTGGTAAGTACTTTTAAACTAGCCAACCTTTGACACACACTTAAGAAAAACATAAAAGAAAACTAGGATCTGGTAAGTACTTCTAAACTAGCCAGCCTTTGATACACTTTTAAAAGAAAACATGCAAAAAAGAGAGGGAAACTTGAAGGCAACTATTGGAGTAGAAACTAGCGGGCTGGGCTCACCACAATTCCTCTCCTAGCTCTGCTTTACTTGGTTAATTTCAAGGCAATCACAAAGATAACACAGAATGGCCTAAGATCTAGTAAGTACTTTCAAACTAGCCAGCTTTTAACACATTCCAAGGGAAACTTTCATACAGTCTTTGGGATGAAACTAGGACCAGGGCTCACCATATCTTCCTTAGTTCATCTTTACTTAACATATACTGAAAATAAAATTTAAGAATAACATTCAGCTAAGACAATAAGATGAGCGAACGCCAACATTCCTATGCTTAAACTGAATTAAATCATTCCTAAATAACACAGATTGGAAGAAAACATTCAGCTAAATATTTTCAGTCAGAGAAGGGTACTGATATACAGTAGGTCCTAACTCTATGCATGTTGTTCTTTATAAGAGAAGATGAACACAGTGAAAATAGAAATAAAACAACAAGTTACAATGAGAAAAACATCACCATCAACATAGACCAGGATCCCATAAATCAGCTTGTATTGATGCTCCAAACCAGTTACACCTTTAAGTCCAATGCTTTAGTTTAGCAATCATCTACACTTCCCAGACTAACTTATCTATCACAAGCAGAGCTCCAAGAGCCAGTGAACACTATGTACAATCAGAAGTTTTTAGCCCAATTACATTTCAAAGTTCAACAACCTAATCAACCAACGATTTCTCATCTTCTACAGAGGTATTTATAGAAGAATGAGGAGGTGAGATCTGATAAAAGATCTCCCAAGGAAATTAATACATACTAATGACTTCTCAACCTTTGAGGGGCTCAATGGAGAAGCATACAGATATTCTCACTGTATTAATTGATTTACATTTAAGATTAAGCTCGATGGGAGCCTTTGTTTACTTTTAGGCTCTATTTCAGGATGTAATAACTCTGCTGATATTTTGTGCATTAAATTTCCTTTAGCAGAATTAACTATTCGGTTGCGTTGAGGCAAATATCTGATTTTGAACAATAACTTCGACCTCTATTTGAATGCTTTGAGGCACAGGTGGCTTTTTGGTAGCTGAGAGGAATCAATTTTCCTCAGATGTGGCGATGGAGGCCTTTCTGTCTGATAGATATTTTGTTATATCTTTAATTATGTTTTTAATTTGGGGGATTAGGCTTTAGCTAATCAATATTAGCTGTGATCCCCGCAAATCTATCTTCAATCTTCTGTTCTATTGTTTTCTGTCTTCAACACTAATACTCTTTTAATTGTGATTCAAAATCATAGTGTCTTGTTGATGTACAGGCCGCGCAGGGCTCATATGGCATCAATGCCTCATGAAACATTGACGAAACGTGAAATTTGAGCCCTGTGAATGGTTCCCTTTGATAAATCAAAGGCGTGGGAATTGTCATTCCCAGTCCTTCGCCTTTTCTTTCAGCATAATGGAAAACCATTAATCCTGCAAAACACACAAAATATCAAGAAATCCTACGTTGTGGTTTTAACTGCTGCGGAGGATGTGGGGAGGAGCATAGCTGTTGGATGAGATTGAACGGATGGTTTGGATGCAATCGGAGTCATGTGATTGGGGGAAAAACTCAAATGGTGCCGATGTACAGGGAAACACCGATGCAATTGAGCATTGGCCGTCGATCTAAGGATCAGATCGACGGTTGGGAGTGAATCAGAGGATTTCAAAAGGCGGAGGAAAGGTTAATGATCGGAGCAATTGTGAGGTGTTGGATCTGGGAAGGCGGAGAGGAGATCAATGGTGGAGAACCAATCGGAGGATCGACAATCAAGGGTGGAAAAACAAATGCATCAAATGAAAATTACGATGCGATTAAGCACCGGCCGTTCGATCGGCTCCAGATCGACAGCAGATATTGCTTTAAATTTTGCATCGGCAGAAACCTTTTGTGATATAAAAAACCCAAAAATTTTAATAAATCAAAGGTTTTATGGTATGGGCGGGGTAAATATATGATATGGTTAGGCGTCTGTCTGTGGGGCTTTGGTCTTATATGGAAAGATAATATGCCTGGGGTGTATACAATAAAGGGCCAATCGCAATCGGAGCATTAGGCTTGGGCTTTTCAATCTAACCATTTTTCATGTAAAAATCGTTGCATGGGCGCGTTAGACCAAAACTTTGGATAAGTGGGTTTTTTGACTTAACAAAGGAAGAAACTAATCTTTACGGGTTTATTTCAATTTTTTAGCACCCGATTGTGGGCCCAAAGGGTTATATGAGATAACAATATGATCAGGGATTATAATGCGCGGGGCTTAATCGCATCGAAGTTTTTGTAACGGAAAAAAGACTTGTGCACTTGGATTTTTGTGATGTGATAAGCACCTTTAAAGGGTTAGCGCCTAGTTCTAACACCAGGGCATATAATGGGGAAGTGGTTTAGGCTTAGCCCAAGGGGGCTTAAACCCTTAGTAATAAAAACTTGTTTTTTATGAATTTTTTTCAGATTTTTCAATGGATTTGGGGGTTTTGGTATAGTTTAAAAATGAGTTTTAAACTATGGAAAATTATATTCGTGAATGGAAGAAAAGGAATCATGAAAATAGAGGAGTTTTATGGAGAAAAAGGGGAGCAAAATGAAGGTTTGTTTTGAGTGGAGGAAAGGGAAAAATGATGATTTTGCAGCAGTTTCTTCTCATAAATCAGCAGAATTTCTGAGTATAAAATGAGCATAGTAGTGAAGATTTGGATAGAGGCATGAGGCCTTCAAGAGTCTTCAAGAGCCAACACTTTTTAGTAACAAAATTTGTTCCTTGAAGGCTCCAAAAAGTTTTAGCCACCTTTTGTTTTAAATTTTTTTATAGGTGGCTAACAGTAGCTCCACTTGGGGATGGTGCCTTCTTGAAGGCATCAAGAAATTCAGACTTGCATTCTCTAGGAGGCTGACTTGTGCCTCATCCATTGGGCTGCCCTTCCTTTGCTGGGATGATCTTGCTCTGAAAAAATATTAGTAGCCATAAAAAACAATGGATCTTTCATCAACAAGCTTTCTACCTACCCAATCCTACTGATCTAACATTTTTTCTTCTTTAGAGTGCACTTGGATTGGAAAATTCTTTTACAACATTTTTTTCTTTTAAAAGCAGGAAATATAATCTATTTCTACTCCTTATTTCTCCATGGACTCAGATTAAACAGTTGAGTCCATATGATTCTCTACCTAATCTAATAATCTGTTAGGATTTAACAGTCTAACAGATTTTTATTCTCTAAATTTTACGACAGAAACTCAAAAGCATACAAGTTAGGATTGAACAGTCTAACTTGATGCTGGTCTATGGCATAAAAAAAGGGTACACATAGACATTTATTTTGCAATAAATCAAATAAAAAATGGAAGGCATAAGATCTAAAATTTTAAAGCATTGGATTCTTTTTTCACAGCTCTGTTTTGACTCTTGCTTGAGCTGTTTTCTTTGTTTCTCTGGTTCAGATTTTGATCTAATTAGAACCAGATTTACATCTTTTTTTTCACTCAGAATTTGAAAATAGATTTGAGTCATCCTCTTTGGAAACTTAGGTTCAGATTTTGAGCATGTTTGAACCTTTAGTTTCTATCCTAATCTATCTACTGATAAGCCAAGATTAAACAGTTTGGCAAATCAAATCCACTATCCTATCAGCAGTCAATTTAAAACTAATTAGTCAAGATTAAGTTGTTTGACTAACTAGAAGTGTGTTTTTCAGGAGTGGCATTTAAGCTTGCACACTTTCAGATTTGTTTCCCTTTTTGGTATGGGGCTGTACCTTTCTTGTTTTCATAATCAACCCTCTTTTATCTCTCTTTTTTTTTTGTATTTTTATTTTTCTAACTTTGAATGCAATGGCGGATGAAATATTTATAATGGAAAAAATATTAAAAGGCTTAAAAACATAGCATGGATCAAGAGAAGTAATTTTTGAGCATCCTACCATTGACAAGACCCCAAAACAATTCTGCTCCATTCAACTCTTGTAAAAAATAGGCATTGTTACAAGCAGCTGAATGAATAGAGTAAGGGCCAAGCCATAAGTTGTCAAATTTTCCGTTCTTACCCTTGTCTTCCCTCCTTGATTCCCACTTTAAAACTTTGTCCCCAATTTTGAAATTGTTGGCCTTTGTTCTTCTATTAAAAATCTTTTTAATGTTGTCCTGCTTCTGCAATGCTTTGTTATAAACCTCCTCTATGGTTTGCTGAAGATGAATGGTTTGATTTATTCTTCTGATCATGTCATTATCTTCATTCTGAAACTCTTGAATCAATTTCATCACTGGTACACCAAGGCTGGTTGGAAAAATTGCATCAGTACCATACACAAGCTGGAAAGGTTACATGCCAATAGATTTCTTCAAGGTAAATCTATCAACCCAAAGTGCATGAACTAGCTTTGTGTGCCAAGAATTTTTGTTGTCTTCCAATAGTTTCTTGATTATGTTCACTAAACTCTTGTTTGAGGATTCTGCAAGTCCATTACCTTGAGGGTAATAGGCCATGGAATGCCCCAATGTTATATGATATCTGTGACATAATTCAACCATCTTCTTTGATCCAAATTTTGTTGCATTATCAGTGATGATCTTGGTAGGACAACTAAATCTAGAGAGAATATTATTCTCTATGAATTTTATGATAACAGAATCATTGGCCTGCCTACAAGGAATGGCTTCTATCCATTTAGTGAAGTATTCTGTGGCAGTGAGAATCCACCTATGCTGGGCAAAAGATGGTGGATGTATTTCTCCTATGAATTCAAGTCCCAACTGTTGGAAAGGGGCTTCAATAGTGATTGGATGCAAAGGCAGGGGTATTAGTTTTATTTTGCCTTCAAAAATTTGACATTTATGACAGGCAATGATCATCTTGTGTACATCGTGAAAGAGAGTAGGCCAATAGTAACTAGCCCTTAAGATTTTTTTGGTTGTTATTTTCTAGTATAGGTGGCCTCCACACTCTCCTTCATGGAACTCGTGCTTAACCTTCTCTGCATCACACTCAGGCAAACATTTAGGAAATATACCGCTTGCATTTTTCCAATAGAGACATCTATCTATAATGCAATAGTTTACAGCTTTCAATTTTAAAAACCTTGCCTTTGTTTTTGTCAAACCAGGAGGTGTATTCAAATTAAGAAAAACATAAACAATATTAGAATACCAAGAGGAATTCATGAAATGGTCTTCAACAATGGGAGTTGATAATTCTTCCTGGTCATCTAAAGCATTAATCATATTAATATCAAGGACTTCAAAATTGGATTCAGCCATCAACCTAGCTAGACCTTGGCCTTTGATTAGCTTAGTGGGTTTTATCTCTAAATCATATTCAAGGATAACATCAATCCACTTACCTCTCTTACCATCTGGGTCCTGTGTTAGAATGTCTTTAACAACTGAATTTGGGACAAAGGCAATGATGTGTGAGTGAAGGATGTATACTCTGAAGTCTTTCAAATCTTTAACCAAAGCAAAAGCTTGCTTCTCCATGATGTTATACTTCATAGGGGCATCCCTCAATGCCTTACTAAAGAATGCAATGGGGCTCTCTTGTCCTTGTGGATTTTTCTGTAAAAGGAAAGCAGTTATGGTATGTTCTGATGCAAACGAAAAAATATAAAAATCTTTTAAAAAATCAGGACTTATTAGAACCGATGTTTTGGTTAACGCTTGTTTCACCAACTCAAAGGACTTCTTTGCTTCCAAGGTCCATTTTACCGCTTGCTCCTTCTTCAACATGTTTGTTATATTCCTAAGGAGCTCAACAAAGTTGGGGATGAACCTTCTCAAAAAGTTTATCTTTCTAATGAAAGATTGCAACTCCTTGATATGTCGAGGATGAGAGATTTGCAATATGGCCTCAATCCTCTTTGGATCTATCTTAATACCCTCTTCTGAAATAATGTTCCCAAGAATTTTACATTATTCGAGACCGAATACTGTCTTCTTAGGGTTTAAGGATATTCCAAACTTTCTACATTTCTCGAAAACTTTTCTAAGTGTGCTAGGTGCTCTTCATCTATCTTTGAAAACACAGTGACATCATCAAGGTATATAATAATGAAGAATCCTAGTTCTTCCAAGACTGCTATGTCCATGGCTCTTTGAAAAGTTGCTCCAGCATTCATTAGACCAAAGGGTATTTTCACACACATGAAAGTGCCCCATGGTGTAGTAAAGGTTGTCTTTAATTGATCATCAGGGTGGACTAAGATCTGATTGTACCCTGAGTAGCCATCAAGCAAAGAAATTCTTCTAGACCCTACCACCCTTTGTAAAATATGATTCATCTTAGGTAAAGGATAGTTGTCTTTTAATGAAGCTTTGTTTAAGTCTCTAAAGTCTATACAAAGCCTGATCTCTCTAGTTTTCTTCCTAACAGACACCAGAATAGACACCCACTCAGAATATATAATAGGGACAATAATACCAGCTTCATACATTTTCATGATCTCCTTCTGAACCAAAGGGAGCTAAACAGGGTTTATTCTGCGCAATTTCTATTTGAATGGTCTTTGGTTTTCTTTGAGGGGAATTTTGTGATGTATTATTTCAGTGTCATAGGATTTAAGATCTTCATAAATCCACGCAAAAACATCAGAAAATTCTTTAAACAGCTCTATGTATTTGATTTTAATGTGAGCTGGAAAAGTTTTAGACAGTTTAATCATTTTTGGTTTAAGTTCACTACCTATATTGCACTCTTCTAAAGGTGCCAGACCACTTGGAAAACTTTCATCTTTTGAGTGCAGGGTTTCTAACTCCTCTGTTTCTAACTCTGCAGTCATTTCTGTTTTGTTTTTAAGTTTGCTAGTCATAAGATTGATATTGATAGGCTTAGGAGGCGGTTCTTCTTCACCAAGAATTTTTTTTTCACTCCAGTCTATATCATAATCTGAGCCTGAACTGTGTAGTTCGAATTCATTTCTGAATTGCATGAAGTCTTCTATTTGTTTGTCCTCGTCGAACACTTGCCAATATTTTTTTTTATCAGGAACGACTGGTCTGAATTTTATTTGAGTGGTGTAGTCTTTGGTTTCATATGGCGTTAAGCATGTTCTAGCTGCAAAGGCTAAATTGTGGGCCGCAATATTTCATTTTCTTGGGAAAAAAAACCGTTTGGACTCCTCGAATGTTTTCAAAAGGTCCATGACATCGTTTAGGTAGGATCTAAGTCTGGGATGATTTGCGTTATACTCCCCATTGACTTGCCTAATGACTAACTCTGAATCCCCATACACATTGATTCTTCTGGCTCCTAAATTTTTCAACAAACGTAATCCTAAGAGAAGGGATTTGTATTCTGCTATGTTATTGGAACACTGAAAGTTTAATTTTTAGGAAACACTGTCTATGTGGTTGCTTTCAGTGTTGCGGATCCAGACACCTACACCAGCATTGTTCTTAGTGCATGACCCATCAAAATACATACTCCACAAAGGACTATTTTCGATTTCATCCTGGTTACTGTCCTCTTAAACTAATGTTCTGAAGGGTTATCGTGGAATCTTTGCACTTAATTGTATTTGTTTTGATTCCCCAAGATTTTCATTTATTTGAGTGTTTTTTTCTTGACTTTCAAGGTTTAAGAGAAACAGACAGATGACTTGTAGCTCAAGACCTATGTTTCGTTTGCTAGAGATTTCAGGTTCAGCAAACAGTTTAGACACTTCTACGTTATCTTCTTCTTCCTCCCTATCGGCCATTAATCCTATTAAAGTGACTTTTTCACTAAGTGTTTCATCGTGAAACATAATGAAAGAACAAGGCCTGTATTTATAGAATACAGAGGAGAGTTGTGTGGTCTATCTTGGCTTGTAACTGTGTATTGCATATGGGACTCCCTATAAAGTCTTCTAGTTTGATGGAAAACGGGGATAGTCACATAGGTCATGTCCATTTGCATAGTCCCTTGTAACTTAGCTCCCCAAGACCTAGATAATAGCATTCCATATTTTGGTGGCACATCAGCCACAACAATATCCATGACTAAAAATTTGGCTGGAATTTGAGCCAAGTTCACACAGAGGTCTTTGATTAATCCTAAACATTTTACTCTACTGGAATCAAAGGATTAAAGATCTTTGTAAGGTCTGGTGATTTCTAGACCCAGGATCTCCATTGCAACTTTAGGCATTAAATTATGAGAAGCCCCAGAATCATGCATAGCATTATGAAATTTTTTGTCATGAATGTTTAAACTTACATAAAAGGGAGGAACAGGTCCCTCTTGATACATACCTTCAATCTTTGAACCAAAAATAAGCTCTGGTTGGTCACCATTAAGATTGACTGTGTCCTCATTTTATTCTATATTGAAAGCCTTCAAAAATTGGGTCCTATATACATGTTGGGCAACTAACTCAGTGAGGGGAACAGAGATTTTAATCTTTGAAATTTCCTACTCTAGGCTAAAAGGGATTTGGTTCTTTGAAGAAATTGTTTAAGCTTTATTAGTTGTCACTCTATCAGTAATATCAGCTTGCTGATTTGTTCTATTTACATTTGACAAAATCATTTTGACAGGAGTACTAGCTGAAGTGTTAGTACTACTAAGGTCTGCACTCTGTTTCTGATTGTTTTGAGTTCATTTCTCTTTACCATTATCAGAATTTACAACCACTGTTTTTCCCTTTTTTTTGAAAATTTTAGGCTTGGTTGCGGTGCTATTTTGTGAATATTTTTCAGAGGTTTTGGTGTTGGGGGTTTGTTGATTGGTTTTTCTTCTAAGGTCATATTCTCTTTGAGACTCTATGATGACATTTTCCATGTCTTGATAATAACTTTCATCATTATCTCTTTTGTCATCATAAGGTGTGTATAGACCTTGTTTTCTATCATAATAAACTTCAAAGTCATCATTATCTATCCCTAGCATGTTGATCTCATCTTCCTATATTATCTCATCTGTTTCCTCAACCTCACTTATATAGTTTTGATGAAAGGGAGGAGTGATCTGTTGATCATCTTCCCTAGGTCTGTTTGGAGGTTGGTTCCTTCTAAAATTTTGACTCTGGTTCTGGTTTCTACTTTGAGGAGTAGTTTGGTTTTGACTAGCTTGGGATCTCTCGAGGATGCTCATTTTCTTCATCATCTCCTCCATCATTCTCTCCATCTTTTAATTTGAAGTAAAAGGTGTGTTTTCCTCCCTAAAGGACACTCTCTTCTCATTTTTCATTCTTGCTCTCTTCTCCATTAAATTTACTTCCACAGTAAGAGCTCCTTTTTGCATCTCTTCAAGAGTTGCAGGATCTCTCTCTCTCAGTTGATAGGCCATTTCAGGGTCAAACCCTTTAGGAAACTTGTTTAAAGCTGAGCCTTGTGGAGATTTTAGATATGGGAAAGTGCATTATATACACTGTTGAATCTGGTGCAATAAGCTTGTACACTTTCCCCCGTGTTTCTATGGAGGTTCTTGTAATTAGAAAGGACTTGGAGAGGATTCTTCTTTACTTCCCATTTGTTTAATAATGTTTCATGGAAGGCTTGGAGATCATTGATGCTATGGGGGGTTAAGCCCTTAAACCATTTTCTTACTTCTCCCCCTAGACTCTGAGTAAATAATCTAAGCTTGACAGAATCATCATCAATTTCATTTCTGTCAAAGTAGTCATTCATCTTATCCACATGTTGTGATTCAGTTGTAGCATTAATAGCATCATACAATGGAATTTTGGACTAATAGTCCTATGGAATATTGACTAATGGTACAGGAAGGACTAAGGGAGCATACCATGCAGCCATGGCAGGAGGTGGAGGTGGATTTACAAGAGGTGGTTTAAAAAGAGGGAAAATGGGCTGGAATGGAGTGGTGCGAACAATGGATGTAGGGTGATCAGAAGTGGATGGACCAAGAGTAGATTGCTGAGCTGATCTTGGATAAGAGACACCTAAGTTGTGAAGGAAATGTAAATCAGGAGGTGTTGTTTCTCTGCTACCAGGATGTTCACTTGTTTCAGGAGATGAAAGTGAAGACCTAGAATCTAACTGATCTAAATCATCAAGAGACCTAGTTCTAAAGGGATTTACTAAGTCAACTTGTGATTTTTGTAGAGATGAAAGGTTTTCAGGAACTGAATTAGCTCTCAAGGGTAATCTGAAAACAGTTGATAATTTAATCCTAGGAGACTTCCTAAGAATACTTTCTGGGTCATCAACTATCTCAGTTGGGTTTGGGTCAGGGTAGGCTCTAGTGTGAATCTTTCTAGGAGCCACTATGCTGTGTTTTTCAGACCCAAAAAAAATAGGAAAATTTCAACCAGGTATGACAGTCTTCAAAGGTCAACTAATCTATTTACAAAATTTAATCCTACAGTCCTCTAACTGAGTTTGAATAATATTACAATGATAAGGGTTCTTCCCAGTGGAGTCTTAAAGTTTGATCAGGATTGTGGAGTCACCAAGTGGAAGTTTTTAGCTCCTAAGGAGGTAAAAGGTCTTATGGTCCACCACCATGTTTATTGGATACCAATCTAAAATATTTTTGGTGTATTCTGAGTTATTTTTCAATTGTGTGGTTTCTAAGAATGTCCTAACTTTGTTTCAAAACTTAGCTATGGTTATGAGACAAAGACAGTCTACTCTTATGGCTAATTTGGCTGAGTTTTCAAGGTTATATAAAGTCTTATGAGAATCCTAGGGTTTGCCTAGTTTGTAACTAATTCAAACAAGTTTTATCACAATTACCATGTGTTCAGTAGTGCTTGAAAAGGTTGTTTTTTACTCGCAAGGTTTTATGATGTTTTAAGGGAACCTAACCAGGGATTTTGGGTTCGATCCCCAGTGGAGTCGCCAAAAATGTTAGCTCCCCGTAATCAGCAAGATTGGCAAAGTCTGACCGTGGGGAGAAACATCGTTTCAACCACTTTGGGATTCTAGGATCTAGCCCTCCTGAATCCGGAGAGGGATCTCTCCAATAAGTGCACAGATGGATTTGTCTTTGAAGTTTTGGGTAATGATGTTAGGCTAGTTATGAAGGCCGAGGGTTTGTTTTGTTTTTGGATGGTTGAGCATGATTACTGTTTGAGATGGAAAGTTCTAAGTGAAAAGAGTCTCAAAGGTGTGAAGTTGCAAGCCAATAGAACAAGCTTTGGCTAGGAAGGTAGATAACTGTAGGTTTTAGTCCATTAGGCTATGGAGTCATAATAGGGTTTAACTGAAACAACAAGAGGCAAGAGTGATCCATGGGGAAATTCATCTATGTCTAAGGATCTCTTTGAAGATTGATTTATGGAATGAAATGAGACAAAAAGAAGGGGAATTAAACAGATGAAGAACAAAAAGCAGCCCAGGATCTGGTAAGTACTTTTAAACTAGCCAGCCTTTGACACAAAACTAAGAAAAACATAAAAGAAAACTAGGATCTAGTAAGTACTTCTAAACTATCCAGCCTTTGATACACTTTTAAAAGAAAACATACAAAAAACAAAGGGAAAATTGAAGGCAACTGTTGGAGTAGAAACTAGCGGGCTGGGCTCAGCACAAATCCTCTCCTAGCTCTACTTTACTTGGTTACTTTCAAGGCAATCACAAAGATAACACAGAATGGCATAAGATCTAGTAAGTACTTTCAAACTAGCCAACTTTTAACACATTCCAAGGGAAACTTTCAGACAGTCTTTGGGAAGAAACTAGGACCAGGGCTCACCATATCCTCCTTAGTTCATCTTTACTTAACATATACTGAAAATAAAATTTAAGAATAACATTTAGCTAAGACAATAAGACGAGGTAACGCCAACATTACTATGCTTAAACTGAATTAAATCATTCCTAAATAACACAAATTGGAAGAAAACATTCAGATAAATATTTTCAGTTAGAGAAGGGTACTGATATACAGTAGGTCCTAACTCTAAGCATGCTGTTCTTTATAAGAGAAGATGAACACAGTGAAAACAGAAATAAAACAACAAGTTACAATGAGAAAAACATCACCATCAACTTAGACCAGGATCCCATAAATCAACTTGTATTGATGCTCCAAACCAGTTACAGCTTTAAGTCCAATGCTTTAGTTAAGCAATCATCTACACTTCCCAGACTAACTTATATATCACAAGCAGAGCTCCAAGATCCAGTGAACACTATGTACAATCAGAATTTTCCAGCCCAATTACATTTTAAAGTTCAACAACCTAATCAACCAACGATTTCTCATCTTCTACAGAGGTATTTATAGAAGAACGAGGAGGTGAGATCTGATAAAAGATCTCCCAAGGAAATTATTACAGACTAATGAATTCTCGGCCTTCGAGGGGCTCAATGGAGAAGCATACAGATATTCTCACTGTATTAATTTTTTTACATTTAAGATTAAGCTCGATGGGAGCCTTTGTTGACTTTTAGGCTCTGTTTCAGGATGTAATAACTCTGCTGATATTTTGTGCATTAAATTTCCTTCAGCAGAATTAACTGTTGGACTGCGTTGAGGAAAATATCTGATTTCGAAAAATAAATTTGGCCTATGTTTGAATGCTTTGAGGCACAGGTGGCTTTTTGGTAGTTGAGAGGAATCAATTTGCCTTAGATGTGGCAGTGGAGGCGTTTATGTCTGATAGATATTTTGTTTTATCTTTAGTTCTGTTTTTAGTTTGGGGGATTAGGCTTTAGATAATCAATCTTAGCCGTGATCCCCACAAATTTGTCTTCAATCTTCTGTTCTATTGTTTTCTATCTTCAACACTGATACTCTTTTAATTTTGATTCAAAATCATAGTGTCTTGTTGATGTGCAGGCCGCGCAGGGCTCATCTCGCATCAATGCCTCATGAAACATTGACGAAACGTAGAATTTGAGCCCTGTGAATGGTTCCCTTTGATAAATCAAATGCATGGGAATCATCATTCCCAGTCCTTGGTCTTTTATTTCAACATAATGAAAAACCATTAATCCTACAAAACACACAAAATATCAAGAAATCCTGCGTTGTGGGTTTAACTGCTGCAGAGGATGTGGGGAGGAGCGTAGCCGTTGGATGAGATTGAGCGGATGGTCTGGATGCAATTGGAGTCACATGATCGGGGGAAAAACTAAAATGGTGTCGATGTATAGGGAAACGCTGATGCGATTGAGCGATGGCCGTCGATCTGAGGATCAGATCGACGGTGGGGAGTGAATCGAAGGATTTCAAAAGGCGGAGGAAAGGTTAATGATTGGAGCAATTGTGAGCCATTGGATCTGGGAAGGCGGAGACGAGATCAACGGTGGAGAACCAATCGGGGGATCGGAAATCGGGGGTGGAAAAACAAATGC
Organism: Pinus albicaulis; assembly: GCA_034641835.2. Taxonomy (NCBI): domain Eukaryota; kingdom Viridiplantae; phylum Streptophyta; class Pinopsida; order Pinales; family Pinaceae; genus Pinus; species Pinus albicaulis. The sequence continues at coordinate 979,772,060 of CM076581.1, forward strand.
ATCAAATGAAAATTTCGATGCGATTAAGCACCGACCATTCGATCGGCTCCAAATTGATGGTAGATATTGCTTTAAACTTTGCATCGGAAGAAACCCTTTATGATATAAAAAACCCAAAAATTTTAATAAAACAAAGGTTTTATGGTATGGGCAGGGCAAATATATGATATGGTTAGGCGCCCGTCTGCGGGGATTTGGTCTTATATGGAAAGATAATATGCACAGGGTGTATACAATAAAGGGCCAATCATAATCGAAGCTTCGGGCTTGGGCTTTTCAATCTAACCATTTTTCATTTAAAAATCGTTGCATGGGCACGTTAGACCAAAACTTTGGATAAGTGGGCTTTTCGACTTAAAAAAGGAAGAAACTGATCTTGATGGGTTTATTTCAAATTTTTAGCACCCGATTACGGGCCCAAAGGTTTATATGAGATAACAATATGATCGGAGATTATACTGTGTCGGGCTTAATCGCATCGGAGTTTTTGTAATGGCAAAAAGACTTGCGCACTTGGATTTTTGTGATGCGATAAGCACTTTTAAAGGCTTAGCACCTGTTTCTAGCACCAGGGCATATAATGGGGAAGTGGTTTAAGCTTAGCCCAAGGGGGCTTAAACCCTTAGTAATAAAAACTTGTTTTTTATGAATTTTTTCAGAGTTTTCAATGGATTTGGGGGTTTCGGTATAGTTTAAGAATGAGTTTTAAACTATGGAAAATGATCTTCATGAATGGAAGAAAAGCAATCATGAAAATAGAGGAGTTTTATGGAGAAAAATGAAGGTTATTTTTGAGTGGAGGAAAGGGAAAAATGATGATTTTGCAGCAGTTTCTTCTCATAAAATCAACAGAATTTCTGAGTATAAAATGAGCATAGTAGTGAAGATATGGACAGAGGCATGAGGCCTTCAAGAGTCTTCAAGAGCCAACACTTCTTAGTAATAAAATTTGTTCCTTGAAGGCTCCAAAAAGTTTTAGCCACCTTTTTTTATAACAAATTTTATAGGTGGCTAATAGTGGCTCCACTTGGGGATGGTTCCTTCTTGAAGGCATAAAGAACTTCAGACTTGCATTCTCTAGGAGGCTGACCTGTGCCTCATCCATGGGGCTGCCCTTCCTTTGCGGGGATGATATTGCTCTAAAAACATATTAGCAGCCATAAATAACAATGGATCTTTCATCAACAAGCTTTCTACCTACCCAATCCTACTGATTTAACATTTTTTCTTCTTTAGAGTGCACTTGGATTGGCAAACTCTTTTACAACATTTTATTCTTTTAAAAGCAGGAAATCTAATCTATTTCTACTCATTTCTCCATGGACTCAAATTAAACAGTTGAGTCTGTTAGTGTCAGTCTTTGCAGCCTTCCTCCAGTGATAAAACATGCTCTTACAAAGTGATTTTAAGGTGTCAAGATCAAATTTTGTCATTTCAATGAGTCTTCAAGCAAAATTTGGTCACTAGGTATTAGGTCTAGGGTTTGTTTTTACTCTTGTAAAAGTTGTCCAAATGTCGGTCCATGTCACCATTCAGCTGAGTGTACCATCATCCAGGGGTTGCAATCATCATGTCAGGTTCCAATGGGTCATTTTACACCTTGTTCATGCTTTAGTTGTGCCTAGGTAAGGTTCATTTCCCTCTCCTAGGGTTTTGGTGGTAATTTCTCTTGGATGGTAAAATCATCAGCAAAACTTGTATCCTAATGTTCATACACCTTTCCTTATCCATAATTTATCTTATTAAACACTTCCCATCACTGAGATCCCCCAAATTCCTCATTTTTGCACAAACCCTAGTTTCTTGCTACAACTTGGCAATTTTCTAGGCTAGGCCTGTGTTTTGCCCTTTTGGACCCCTTCCCCTCACTCAATATCTAAAATTCAACTTTCCCCTACTTCCTAACATCCCTCCCTACTTCCCAAAATTTTCTCAAGAATTTATAAGCCCCTTATCCCCTTCATTTTTCTTCATTTCGACAAATCCCTTGTTCCACACATCGGGATAGGTTTTACTTCTATGATGTTTCTGAGCCATAAAAGATGAATTTGAGAAAACAGAGAGAGGATTTTGTCCAAAATAGGCCAAGGAAGAAAAAATTCCTTCAATTTTTACACAGGTGTCACGGTTTTAGAGAAATGTAAAAAATATAGTCACCTCAGGAGAATTGATGCACCTCTGAAGTGACCTTGGGAAAATCAAGATTTCTCCTAGCTTGTTTGGCCAAATGAATTTCTTGATGAGTAAAATGATAAATAAACACAAATATATTTCCATCAAGCTATCCTGCACCCAATTTGGACACCAGGAAGGCCTCCAAAATTCTCCTTCAAAAGGACGCGACGCGTTGGGTTTGTGGCGCGACGTGTTGGGTTGTGGCGTGGTGCATAGAGCTGCAAGCTCTTTTCACCACAATTTCATTCAAAACTTCAATTTTATCAGTTTCCTTTTTGTCCAAGTAATTCAAGAAACCTCTTCATTGCCAATGAACATGGGTTTTGTGATATTTATGAGGATTTAAACAAAAATTCAAACCCTATTATCTTGTGCAAGGATTGTTTCCTTAGGGTTTAGAAATTGGTTTTGTGCTTATCACTCCTACTTCCCCACCTTGTATTCCCTCATCACTGTTATTCTTGTTCCAATTACATATTCCCTCATATCCCTAAATCACTCATTCCCTATCCCAATTCCCATTATCCCAAATCCAAGTTACAAATTCCCCAACCCCCAATGCTATCCCAAAAAGCCTAGAAGCTGCCCCTAAAACTCTTTAACTGGAAAATTTAAATTATAAATATTCATAAAAATCCCCTCATCCTCTCCCTTCATATTTCCTCACATATTATCACACATTTGGCAACAAAAACCAAAAATTCTTCATACTCATCTAGGACAATATAGACTTTGGCAAACATGGAGACAGATTCCTCTTGTGACCTCTTATGAAGGAAACACAGTGACTCTACAACCGAATTGCATGCACCAAGGGGACCAAAAGCTGTTGGAGAAAGCCAACAAGGAAAGAAACATGTTGAGGCACATGGCGAATCATTATCGGGCAAGAAATCACATTTGCAAGGCACGAATCAAGATCTTGAAGGCTAAGTTGAAGAGGGCCTCAAAGCGTCGGAAAAGGCATGATAGACTTCAGATTTTGGCCAAGGCTTCCTTGGCCCAACATATTACATGATGGAGCACACTTAGCCCAAATTTCAAGAAATTTGGGATGCATTTTGCAAATTTTGTTTTTTTTGGCCTAAAATCAGATTTTTCAGCTCTACGCGTCGCGCCACTTGGCGCGCGCTTATGATTGGGAGCTAATCTTGGGTAAAACTTTGTATTTTTGGATTTTTCATGAAAATTTGTGTATGCCTACCTATGGACAAGATATTTTTACAAGTTTTGGGCTTCCAGAAGGATCAAAAACACCCTAAAAATGACCTTTCTGCCCCTTTTTGGACACACAGGAAGCAGTGTTGGGAAAACTCATTTTTGGAGGATAAAATGGAAACCAAATTTAGATATTCCACTTGTGTTGGAAATTAGACAGGTAGAGATTTCCAATGAGCTATCCTACGCCTAATTTGGACAATGGGAAGGCCTTAAAAATCAGCTCCAAACTGGCGCGTTGCATAGAGAAATCAGGTGCGACGCATTGGGGATTTTTGCTCAGTTTTGACTCAGTAACTCTGTTTTTCGCCTAGTTTTGGCCAGTTTGACTTTCTTACATCCAAATGTAAAACTATTGATGTAATTTGATGTAATTTTATGAGTCTTGATGTAATTTTGAAATTTTTTTACTCATGGAAGTAGATTCATCCATCAAAAGGTGAATTGCAACTGAATGAATTAGTTTCCTATCTTATAGAGGCAAGCTGTTCCACTACCTATTTTCCAGTTCTTAGTTTAGATCTTGTTAAAAAAACTCCTAAAATTGTGAGCTCGACCCCTAGAGGTTGGGGATGAGTTATGCTTGTCTATATCTTGTAGTTTTTTAGTCATTTTCATGGTTGGACACTTGGGATTGCTTTGAGCTTCATTGTACATTTCATCTCTGTAGTTTGGCAAAGGAATAGACCAGGGTTTGCAACAATACTTGGGATTAATGTGGCTCTTTGTTTTGATGATGTGTTTCTCTCTGTTAATGTAATTTTATTGGTGCTTTATATGTATCATCTTCCCTCTTATTTCTTCTTAAGTTAAACAAACAAGGATAAAGGTGGAATTCATTAGATTTTCAGTGCTCTAACTTAAGTTTTTTTTAATTTTCTATGTTTTCAACTATTTAAAGAGGATTCCAGAAATTTTCTTGCCCTCTTAAACTCCTCACTGGTCTAAGCTATCCATTTCATTCAAAATTAAAGTGTCAAAAAAATTTCCTACCTTGCCCCATTCAGATCTCTGCAAAAACTAGGCCTCATTCCCCAGACCCAAAATCTGCCTTTCCCTTTGATCCAACAAACACCCTCAAAATCAAATCAAACTCTCTTACATATATACCTAGCCTTAAATCATCCTTTATTCAATTCATATCAAGCCTCACTGATTATTTTTGCTGATATTGACCAGGAGAGAGCCCTCTCCCGATCTGGTAGGGCTAGCTACCAGGTTAAGCATGGTTTGATGTTACCCTAGACTCTGCCTTCCTCAGCCTGAGGTAGATTTAGGCCATAATAGAGTCCATATGATTCTATACCTAATCTACTAATCTGTTAGGATTTAACAGTCTAACAGATTTTTATTCTCTAAATTTTACGACAGAAATTCAAAAGCATACAAGTTAGGATTAAACAGTCTAACTTGATGCTGGTCTATGGCATAAAAAACAAGCTGCACATAGACATTTATTTTGCAATAAATCAAATAAAAAAATGGAAGGCATAAGATCTTAAATTTTAAAGCACTGGCTTCTTTTTTCACAACTTTGTTTTGACTCTTGCTTGCATTGTTTTCATTATTTCTCTGGTTCAGATTTTGATTTAATTAGAACCAGATTTACATCTTTTTTTTTTACTTAGAATTTGAAAATAGATTTGATTCATCCTCTTTGGAAACTTAGATTCAGATTTTGAGCATGTTTGAACCTTTAGTTTCTACCCTAATCTATCTACTGATAAGCCAAGATTAAACAGTTTGGCAAATCGAATCCACTATCCTATCAGCAGTCAATTTAAAACTAATTAGTCAAGATTAAGCTGTTTGACTAACTAGAAGTGTGTTTTTCAGGAGTGGCATTTAAGCTTGCACACTTTTAGATTTTTTTCCCTTTTTGGTATGGGGCTGTACCTTTCTTGTTTTCACAATCTGCCCTCTTTTCTCTCTTTTTCTGTTTTTGTATTTTTATTTTTCTAACTTTGAATGCAATGGCGGATGAAATATTTATAATGGAAAAAAGATAAAAAGGCTTCAAAAAATAGCATTGATCAAGAGAATTAATGTTTGAGCATCCTGCCATTGACAAGACCCCAAAACAATTCTTCTCCATTCAACTCTTGTAAAAAATAGGCATTGTTACCAGCAGCTGAATAAATAGAGTAAGGGTCAAGCCATAAGTTGTCAAATTTTCCGTGCTTGCCCTTGTCTTCCCTCCTTGAGTCCCACTTTAAAAATTTGTCCCGAATTTTGAAATTTCTGGCCTTTGTTCTTGTATCAAAAATCTTTTTAATGTTGTCTTGCTTCTGCAATGCTTCGTTATAAACCTCCTCTCTGGTTTGCTGAAGATGAATGGTCTGATTTATTCTTCTGATCATGTCATTATCTTCAGTCTGCAACTCTTGAATCAACTTCATCACTAGTACACCAAGGCTGGTTGGAAAAATTGCATCAGTACCATACACAAGCTGGAAAGGTGACATGCCAATAGATATATTCAAGGTCAATATGTCAGCCCAAAGTGCATGAACTAGCTTTGTGTGCCAAGACTTTTTGTTGTCTTCCAACAGTTTCTTGATTATTTTCACTAAACTCTTGTTTGAGGATTCTGCAAGTCCATTACCTTGAGGGTAATAGGCCATGGAATGCCCCAATTTTATCTGATATCTGTGACAGAATTCAACCATCTTATTTGATCCAAATGCTGCTACATTATTAGTGATGATCTTGGTAGGACAGCCAAATCTAGAGAGAATATTATTCTCTATGAATTTTATGATAACAGAATCATTGGCCTGCCTACAAGGAATGGCTTCTATCCATTTAGTGAAGTAGTCTGTGGCAGTGAGAATCCACCTATGCTGGGAAAAAGATGGTGGATGGATTTCTCCTATGAAGTCAAGTCCCCACTGTTGGAAAGGGGCTTCAACAGTGATTGGATGCAGAGGCAAGGGTAGAAGTTTTCTTTTTCCTTCAAAAAGTTGACATTTATGATAGGCAATGATCATCTTGTGTACATCGTGAAAGAGAGTAGGCCAATAGTAACCAACCCTTAAGATTTTGTTGGTTGTTGTTCTCCAGTATAGGTGGCCTCCACACTCTCCTTCATGGAACTCATGCTTAACCTTCTCTGCACCAAACCCATGCAAACATTTAGGCAATATACCGCTTGCATTTTTCCAAAAGAGACATCTATCTATAATGCAATAGTTTACAGTTTTCAATTTTAAAAACCTTTCCTTTTTTTTTTGTCAAACTAGGAGGTGTATTCAAATTAAGCAAAACATAAACAATATCAACATACCAAGAGGAATTCATGAAATGGTCTTCAACAATGGGAGTTGAGAATTATTCTTGGTCATCTAAAGCATTAATCATATTAATATCAGGGACTTCAAAATTGTATTCAGCCATCAACCTAGCTAGACCTTGGCCTTTGATTAGCTTAGTGGGTTTTATCTCTAAATCATATTCAAGGATAACAACAATCCACTTACCTCTCTTACCATATGGGTCCTGTGTTATAATGTCTTTAAAAACTGAATTTGGGACAAAGGCAATGATGTGTGAGTGAAGGATGTATACTCTGAAGTCTTTCAAAGCTTTAACCAAAGCAAAAGTTTGCTTCTCCATGATGTTATACTTCAGAGGGGCATCCCTCAATGCCTTACTAAAGAATGCAATAGGTTACTCTTGTCCTTGTGAATTTTTCTGTAAAAGGACAGCAACTATGGTATGTTTTGATACAAATGAAAAAATATAAAAATCCTTTGAAAAATTAGGACTTATTAGAACCGGTGTTTTGGTTAACACTTGTTTCACTAGCTCAAAGGACTTGTTTGCTTCCAAGGTCCATTTTACCCCTTGCTCCTTCTTCAACATGTTTGTTATATTCCTAAGGAGCTCAGCCAAGTTGGGGATGAAATGATGACATTTTCCATGTCTTGATAATAACTTTCATCATTATCTCTTTTGTCATCATAAGGTGTGTATAGACCTTGTTTTCTATCATAATAAACTTCAAAGTCATCATTATCTACCCCTAGCATGTTGATATCATCTTCCTCTATTATCTCATCTGTTTCCTCAACCTCACTTATATAGTTTTGATGACAGGGAGGAGTGATCTGTTGATCATCTTTCCTAGGTCTATTTGGAGGTTGGTTCCTTCTAAAATTCTGACTCTAGTTCTGGTTTCTACTTTGAGGAGTAGTTTGGTTTTGACTGGCTCGGGATCTCTCGAGGATTCTCATTTTCTTCATCATCTCCTCCATCATTCTCTCCATCTTTGAGTTGGAAGTAGAAGTTGTGTTTTCCTCCCTAAAGGACACTCTCTTCTCATTTTTCATTCTTGCTCTCTTCTCCATTAAATTTACTTCCACAGCAAGAGCTCCTTTTTGCATCTCTTGAAGAGTTGCAGGATCTCTCTCTCTCAGCTAATAAGCCATTTCAAGATCAAACCCTCTAGGAAAATTGTTTAAATATGAGCCTTGTGGAGGTTTTAGATCTGGGGAAAGTGCATTATATACACTGTTGAATCTAGTGCAATAAGCTTGTACACTTTCCCCTGTGTTTCTATGGAGGTTCTTGTAATTAGAAAGGACTTGGAGAGGATTCTTCTTTACTTCCCATTTGTTTAAGAATGTTTGATGGAAGGCTTGGAGATCATTGATACTATGGGGGGTTAAGCCCTTAAACAATTTTCTTACTTCTCTCCCCAGACTCTGAGCAAATAATCTAAGCTTGAGAGAATCATCATCAATTTCATTTCTGTCAAAGTATTCAATCATCTTATCCACATGTTGCGATGCAGTTGTAGCATTACTAGCATCATACAATGGAATTTTGGACTGATAGTCATGTGGAAGATTGACTAATGATACAGGAAGGACTAAGGGAGCATAACATGCAGCCATGGCAAGAGGTGGAGGTGGATTTACAAGAGGTGGTTTAACAAGAGGGAAAATCGGCTGGAATGGAGTGGTGCAAACAGTGGATGTAGGGTGATCAGAAGTGGATGGACCAGGAGTAGATTGCTGACCTGATCTTGGATGAGAGACACCTAAGTTGTGAAGGAAATGTAAATCAGGAGGTGTTGTTTCTCTGCTACCAGGATGTTCACTTGTTTCAGGAGATGAAAGTGAAGACTCAGAATCTAACTGATCTAAATCATCAAGAGACCTAGTTCGAAAGGGATTTACTAAGTCAACTTGTGATTGTTGTAGAGCTAAAAGGTTTTCGGGAACTGAATTAGCTCTCAAGGGTAATATGAAAATAGTTGATAATTTAATCCTAGGAGACTTCCTAATAATACTTTCTGGGTCATCAACTATCTCAATTGGGTTTGGGTCAGGGTAGGCTCTAGTGTGAATCTTTCTAGGAGCCACTATGTTGTGTTTTTCAAACCCAAAAAAAACAGGAAAAGTTCAACCAGGTGTGACAATCTTTAAAGGTCAACTAATCTATTTACAAACTTTAATCCTACTTTCCTCTAACTGATTTTGAATAATATTACAATGATAAGGGTTCTTCCCAATGGAGTCTTAAAGTCTACTCAGGATTTTGGAGTCTCCAAGTGGATTGTTTTAGCTCCTAAGGAGGTAAAAGGTTTTATGGTCCACCACCATGTTTATTGGATACCAATTTGAAATATTTTTGGTGTTTTCTGAGTTATTTTTCAGTTGTGTGGTTTCTAAGAATGTCATAACTCTGTTTCAAAACTTAGCTACGGTTATGAGACAAAGACAGTCTAGTCTTATGGCTAAGCTGGCTGAGTTTTCAAGGTTAGATAAAGTATTATGAGAATCCTAGGTTTTTCCTATTTTGTCACTGATTCAAACAAGTTTTATCACGATTACCATCTGTTTGGTAGTGCATGAAAAGGCTGAATTTTACTCACAAGGTTTTATGATCTTTTAAGGGAACCTAATCAGAGATTCTGGGTTCGATCCCCAACGGAGTCACCAGAAATGTTAGCTCCCCGTAATTAGCAATATTGGAAAAGTCTGACCGGGGGGAGAAACATCGTTTCAACCACTTTGGGATTCTAGGATCTAGCCCTCCTGAATCCGGAGAGGGATCTCTCCAATAAGTGCACAGATGGATTTGTCTTTGAAGTTTTGAGTAATGATGTTAGGCTAGTTATGACAGCCGAGGGTTTGTTTTGTTTTTGGATGGTTGAGCATGACTACTGTTTGAGATGGAAAGTTCTAAGTTCAAAGAGTCTCAAACGTGTGAAGTTGCAAGCCAATAGAACAAGCTTTGGCCAGGAAGGTAGATAAATGTAGGTTTTAGTCCATTGGGCTATGGAGTCATAATAGGGTTTAATTGAAAGATCCATGGGGCAAGTCATCTATGTCTAAGGATCTCTTTAAAGATTCATTTATGGAATGAAATGAGACAAAAAGAAGGGGAATTAAAGAGATGAAGAACAAAGAGCAGCCCAGGATATGGTAAGTACTTTTAAACTATCCAGCCTTTGACACACACTTAAGAAAAACATAAAAGCAAACTAAGATCTGGTAAGTAATTCTAAACTAGCCAACCTTTGATACATTTTTAAAAGAAAACATACAAAAAACAGAGGGAAACATGAAGGCAACTGTTGGAGTAGAAACTAGCGGGTCGTGCTCACTACAAATCCTCTCCTAGCTCTGCTTTACTTGGTTAATTTGAAGGCAATCACAAAGATAACACAGAATGGCCTAAGATCTGGTAAGTACTTTCAAACTAGCCAGCTTTTAACACATTCCAAGGGAAACTTTCAGACAGTCTTTGGGATGAAACTAGGACCAGGGCTCACCATATCTTCCTTAGTTCATATTTACTTAACATATACTGAAAATAAAATTTAAGAATAAAATTCATCTAAGACAATAAGACGAGGGAACGCCAACATTCCTATGCTTAAAATGAATTAAATCATTTCTAAATAACACAGATTGGAAGAAAACATTCAGATAAAGATTTTCAGTCAGAGAAGGGTACTGATATACAGTAGGTCCTAAAATTATGCATGCTGTTCTTTATAAGAGAATATGAACACAGTGAAAACAGAAATAAAACAACAAGTTATAGTGAGAAAAACATCACAATCAACATAGACCAGGATCCCATAAATAATCTTGTATTGATTCTCCAAACCAGTTACAGCTTTAAGTCCAATGCTTTAGTTTAGCAATCATTTACACTTCCCAGACTAACTTATCTATCACAAGCAGAGCTCCAAGAGCCAATGAACACTATGTACAATCAGAATTTTCCAGCCCAATTACATTTCAAAGTTTATCAACCTAATCAACCAACGATTTCTCATCTTCTACAGAGGTATTTATAGAAGAATGAGGAGGTGAGATCTGATAAAATATCTCCCAAGGAAATTAATACAGAATAATGACTCTCAGCCTTTGAGGGGCTCAATGGAGAAGCATAAAAATATTCTCACTATATTAATTGATTTACATTTAATATTAAGCTTGATGGGAGCATTTGTTGACTTTTAGGCTCTGTTTCAGGATGTAATAAATCTACTGATATTTTGTGCATTAAATTCCCTTCAGCAGAATTAACTGTTCGGCTGCGTTGAGGAAAATATCTGATTTTGAACAATAAATTTGACCTCTATTTGAATGCTTTGAGGCATAGGTGGCTTTGTGGTAGCTGAGAGGAATCAATTTGCCTCAGATGTGGCGGTGGAGGCCTTTCTGTCTAATAGATATTTTGTTTTATCTTTAATTATGTTTTTAATTTGGGGGATTTGGCTTTAGATAATCAATTTTAGCCGTGATCCCCACAAATATCTCTTCAATCTTCCATTATTCTGTTTTCTGTCTTCAACACTGATACTCTTTTAATTATGATTCAAAATCACAGTGTCTTTTTGATGTGCAAGCCGCGCGGGGCTCATATGGCATCAATGCCTCATGAAACATTGACGAAACGTGGAATTTGAGCCCTGTGAATGGTTCCCTTCGATAAATCAAAGGTGTGGGAATCATCATTCCCAGTCCTTGGCCTTTTCTTTCAACATAATGGAAAACCATTAATCCTGCAAAACACACAAAATATCAAGAAATCCTGTGTTGTGGGTTTAACTGCTGCAGAGGATGTGGGGAGGAGTGTAGCTGTTGGATGAGATTGAGCGAATGGTCCAGATGAAATCAGAGTCACGTGATCAGGGGAAAAACTCAAATGGCACTGATTTATAGGGAAAATTTGATGTGATTGAGCGCTGGTCATTGATCTGAGGATCAAATCGACGGCGGGGAGTGAATCGGAGGATTTCAAAAGGCGGAGGAAAGGTTAATGATTGGAGCAATTGTGAGGCGTTGGATCTGGGAAGGCAGAGAGGAGATCAACGGTGGAGAACTAATCGGGGGATCGGCAATCGGGGGTGGAAAAACAAATGCATCAAATGAAAATTGCGTTGCGATTAAGCGTCGGCCGTTCGATCCGCTCCAGATCGACGACAGATATTGCTTTAAACTTTGCATCGGCGGAAACCCTTTATGATATAAAAAACCCAAAAATTTTAATAAAACAAAGGTTTTATGGTATGGGTGGGGTAAATATATGATATGGTTCGGCACCCGTCTGCGGGGCTATGGTTTTATATAGAAAGATAATATGCCTGGGGTGTATACAATAAAGGGCCAATCGCAATCGGAGCTTCGGGCTTGGGCTTTTCAATCTAACCATTTTTCATTTAAAAATCGTTGCATGGGCGCGTTAGACCAAAAATTTAGATAAGTGGGTTTTTTTACTTAAAAAAGGAAGAAACTGATCTTGTTGAATTTATTTCAAATTTTTAGCGCTCGATTGCGGTCCCAAAGGGTTATATGAGATAACAATATGATCGAGGATTATAATGCACGAGGCTTAATCGCATTAGAGTTTTTGTAATGGAAAAAAGACTTGCGCACTTGGATTTTTGCGATGTGATAAGCGCTTTTAAAGGCTTAGCGCCTGGTTCTAGCACCAAGGAATATAATGGGGAAGTGGTTTATGCTTAGCCCAAGGGGGCTTAAACCCTTAGTAATAAAAACTTGTTTTTTATGAATTTTTTCAGAGTTTTCAATGGATTTGGGGGTTTTGATATAGTTTAAAAATGAGTTTTAAACTATGGAAAATGATCTTCATGAATGGAAGAAAAGGAATCATGAAAATAGAGGAGTTTTATGGAGAAAAAGGGGAGAAAAATGAAGGTTATTTTTGAGTGGAGGAAAGGGAAAAATGATGATTTTGCAGCAGTTTCTTCTCATAAAATCAACAAAATTTCTAAGTATAAAATGAGCATAGTAGTGAAGATTTGGACAGAGGCATGAGGCCTTCAAGATTCTTCAAGAGCCAACACTTTTTAGTAATAAAATTTGTTCATTGAAGGCTCCAAAAAATTTTAGCCACCTTTTGTTATAACAAATTTTATAGGTGGCTAACACGTCCTCCAAATTACCATCTTGATTTCACCCTCTACCTATCTGCCACCTTCAGTATGATCGCCATGGTATTGGTTTAAGATGATGATGACGGTAATGAACATGTCGTTTACTACCTGTCTCGGAACCTTCTTGACCCTGAAACGCCTTACGCACATGTCAAGAAGTTAGTGTTGGTTGCAGTCCAGGCCATCCAAAGTTTTCATCAATATATTCTTTTACGCACGGTGACCGTGATTTCTGATTGTATCCCCATGACTTATATTCTGTCTCGGTAGTTACTGGGGGGAAAATACTCAAAGTGGATAATTATCCTCCAAGAGTTTGATTTGGATTTCACTACCACCAAATCGAAGAAATCACTTATTTTCATTGATTTGATTTGTTCTCTCCCTGCCGACTCTGCTCCTTCTTCCTTTGATGATCATATTCTGGACGAAACTCTCTTCCTGATCATCACCCTCGATCCATGGTACGTTGATATCATCGTGTACCTCCAAACTTCTACTTTCAGGTTTGAGCTGATGAAATATGCCTGACGCCGCATTCGGCATCAATCGCAACCTTATCGTACTGTTGGAGATACCCTTTATCATGTCAGATTCGATTCTATACTCCACCGATGTCTGACCCTCGAGGAAGCGAAGAAGGTTTTAAATGACTACCACATTGGTGCCTGTGGTGGTCACATGTTTGGTTATGCCACTACACAGAAGATCCTTCGTCCTGGCTACTTCTGGCCATCTATTTTTAAATATTTCATTGTTGCAGTACGTAAATGCCATGCATGCCAGATTTTTCAATGCAAGATGTGTGCGCTGCCTATTCCATTACACCCTGTCATCACCATTGGCCCTTTTTCCTAATGGGGCATATATTTTATGACGTGTAACCCTCGTTCGGTCGGGGGGCATGCCTATATTATCGTCGACGTTGATTATTTTACGAAATGGGTTGAAGCAATGCCTACACTGGCTGTGGATGGTAAGACAATGGCACAGTTCATATTCAATCAGGTTATTGCTCGGTTTGGTGTCCCTCAAGCCATCATCACCAATCATGGTTCTTATTTTTGGGATTATATGATGGCAGAGCTTACGTCTAAGCTGGGTCTACATCACGACAGCTCAATGCCTTACTATCCTCAAGCTAATGGGAAAGTTGAAGCTGTAAACAAGGTCCTTGTTACAGTGCTTCAAAAAACAATCAGGATCCACAAATAAAACTGGCATCTCATGTTGTTCTCATCTCTATAGGCTTACCAAACATCGATCAAGAATGCAACCGAATTTACCCCATTCCAGTTGGCATACGGTTTGGAAGCCACGCTTCCAATTGAATGAGAAATCCCTTCATTGAAATTAGCTATGGAATTACTGCCTGATACTTCGCCTGAAGAAGAACGTCTCCTCTATTTAGAGAGATTGGAAGAAACTAGTCGCTTAGCTGCCTTGGTCATCAAAGCACAGAAGAAGTGAGTCAAAGCCCATTTTGACCAATCAATTTCTTCTCGTTCTTTCATCGAAGACGATCTAGTTCTTCTATACGGCCAAGCTCACGACAAGCTGGGGGCATGCAAATTCCAACCCATGTGGCATGGGCCCTACATCATTAAACGTGTGTTACAGAATGGGGCTTATGAGATTATTGACTATGAATGGTGTCCTTTATTGCAACCCAAAAATGGGTTGCATCTGAAAAAATATTATGCTTGAATCATTCACGCGTGATATGTGTACATAGGTGATTTTTTTCATTTTGTGTGCATGCTTTTCTTTGATGTGCTTTGTGAGATTTTTTCTGCTTATTGGATCTTTCTTTCTATGCAGATGTCAATTTCCCCTCATGTTGGTTTCACGGATGGTGCTTCCTGTAGTACCAGGAACTTGTCTTCGACAATCTGGGTAATTTATGATCCTGTTGGTGAGTTGATTACCTTACAAGGTATTTTTCTGGGGCCAGCTACAAACAATGTCGCCAAATATAGTGCAATTTTGGAACTATTAATCGAGGTAGTCAACCTCGGCATACACGCATTGCTTGTCAAGTTGGATTCACAACTTTTTGTTCTTAAACTGAACGGTCATTATTCGGTTTGAAACCGATGCATTTTGAGATTGTATTTGTGTATTCATTTACTTGAAATACATTTTGATTTCATTACATATCAACATATACCGAGACGAATGAATACATTAACAGATGCAATAGCTAACATTGTGCTAGATAGACATTTGTGCAATTTATAAAAACATCATCATATGTACATTGACCCATGTAGAAAATAGATGTATATATATATATATATATATATATATATATATATATATATATATATATATATATATATATATATATATATATATATATATATATATATATATATATATATATATATATATATATATATATATATATATATATATATACATATAT
Source organism: Pinus albicaulis (assembly GCA_034641835.2). Lineage (NCBI taxonomy): Eukaryota > Viridiplantae > Streptophyta > Pinopsida > Pinales > Pinaceae > Pinus > Pinus albicaulis. Next base: position 979,787,305 of record CM076581.1, read on the forward strand.
ATATATATATATACATATATATATATATATATATATATATATATATATATATATATATATATATATATATATATATATATATATATATATATATATATATATACATATACATATATATATACATATATATATATATATATATATATATATATATATATATATATATATATATATATATATATATATATATATCATTTTTTTGTAACGTGTGCATCATAAAACCCATAAAAAATAATATATGTTTGTTTTAGTTACATCATGAGACAACATGTCCTTCAAAAATGTGCAAAAATAAAGCCTAGGTGCCTAATCGGCGTGGTTCTCATGATAGCACGTCACCGCCTCAGCAAATGGTGGATACAACTCAGAACCCCTACAGTATGCCTATAATAGGCTCGAGGCACATCATCCAAGCAAGCATAGTCGGGGATCCCATGGGTGATCCTCTCCAGATTCTGCACTATCTCCTCCTCACCACCTTCACCATGAGGATCGAAATCACGAGGAATCCACCTCGCTACCGGCGACATGCCTGCAGGATGCTCTGGGCCAACATCTGCACACATATAAGGATAATTGTCAGAACATGCATATATATCAAAAAAATTATAAACTCATGAAAATAAAAAATGATTCTTACCAAGTTCTTCGTCCCAATCCTCTCCCTCTGAGAGTGGGAGGTCTGGGTCTCTGGTGAAGTCTGTACCGGTGTAGGGCCAATCCTCCACAACAATCAATTGTCATCAGAGCCAATAAAAAAACTCTGGCGTCTAGGACATCTATTGGCCACCCCCTTCTCTGGGCATCAGTGCCACCCATCGGGCCATCAGTGGCTCGATAGGTGGTGGCTCCTGGACTATAACCTCCTGACACTGAAATATGGGTAATCGTTCCAGGAAGAACGATACTAGAATCGACCCATACCCAAACTGCTTGAGTTCGGTCTTCTTGCAATTAGTGAGCTGTCGTTTGATGTTGATAATCATGGCCTCAGCCCAGTTGAACATGTTCGGGTTCATACACTCTGAAGCAAGAAGAAGTTGTGTCTTCGTGGCCTCGTGCAGTGCCTGCGATCCTGCAGCCCGCGTGATGGTGTGTAGCACTAGCTAAATCAGGAACGGTCTGGATATACACTTTTCCGCTCCTTAATCCTTTTCGTACCCCATGGCACACCCTGTTAATGAACATTGCCATGCTTTCTCCAGAATGCCAGGTATCGGTTAAGATAGGGACTACACCCATATGTGACAACCCAGTGATGAAATACACATCAGAAAATTTGAGTTCGAGCTCTTGATCCTGAATTACGAACTTTTCATAATCTTCGTCCCAAATTCTGATTAGATACTGAAGCAATTCGGGTTGACCCCGGAGACATGGTGTCATAAAGAACTTCTTGATCCCACAATTCCTGAGGGCATTCATGCATTGTTCATCCTCTTCACTGTGCTCTCTCTCCTTCCACTCGATAACCATCTTCTTTCATTTTGTACCTGCATGAATCGATCATAGGAACATTAGAAACCCCCTTAGGCATTAAAATTTGCATTCTATTGGTTGCATTTTCTTAAATGTAAAGAGGATTTTGGGTTGCACGGTTGGTGTGACTATTTGGCTAACAGTCACGCCAACTGGTGCCACCCCTGTGTAAAAATGGGTCGGTTGGCATGGGTCCGTGCCCGAAACCCGCGCCAACCGTGATGCCCTAAAAATTTCCAATCTTCCCCTAAGGGATCCCAAATGACAACTGAATGCAGTAAAACATGGCTTAAAAGATGGCAAATGAAGTCGAATTTTACCTAAAAAAGAAGAAATCTGGATTGGTCCACTAGATTGTCCACAATCGTTGCCTGAAGATCGCAAGAGAAGTGGGTCATTGTTGCTCTGCAAAGAGGTAAAAGTGAAAAGTAAATATTTTTTACCATTTATGGTCTTGTATAACTTTTCAAAGTCCTAAAATAGGTTTTAAAACATATTTTTCGATGTATTTTCATATTATTTCTGAGGAATGCGTTTTACAAGCGTCTTTTTGTGCAGTGACATGTTTTCACGCGGTTATGAAGGAGAAAGGATTTGTATTTTATACTTTTTCGGACTCGGTAAAATCACAAAAAATTCACTACTGGAGTCACCTTTCAGCTCTTTTCTGACTCTCTAAAACTGAAAATATTGCTGAGTCCTCCTTGGTTAGATGTAATATTCCTTTTTCTGAAATATCACAATCTATTCTAGAGATTGACTATAGGGGAATTTACTGGATATGTCACCTTATATAAAGGATGAGATCCAGAGGCTACCTAGCCCTCTACAGACTCTGTCTATAGATCTTGTAATATTCCTCCTACAGGAATTGCCTAAAGAATGGGGCTGCAATGGTGTATGAACATACAATAGAATCAACAACGTTATTTTATGAGCTGTGAGACAAGAAGATATAGATAGCCAATAAATAATGTTATAGCAGCAAAGAAATTACAAGTTCTTGATGAAAAAACCTCTCAAGAAAGGCAATGCAAGCCTCAACAAGTCATGTACATGAAAATGAAGAAACACTGCTGCATATATGAAAACCATGGCTATGACAGCGCAATCTATTATGAAATATAGCTGCAATATAATGTAAATACATGGATTTGGCAATGATATAGCTCAAATACAATAGGGGAGCAAAGCTATAACCATTAGAAGAAAAAATACATCAATCCTCCAAGGGATTGGCTGAAATATGCAAAATGGAAAAAATGCTAGAGTTGCTGGGTAACAGCAGCAACTCAATTACAATACAAGAATGGAGAAGGATGGAAATGCTAAAAATTATGTAGAAACATCCTCCAATGATATTCTAAGTGAAAGGCTGCTACCTTCACTGAAGATTACACTCTCCGATCCACAGTGTGAACCCCTGCTGCAAGTGCCCACTGGAAATAACGCAATATAGGGAAGAGATTGCGCTGTGAATGAGATGAAACATATGGCCCAATGCCAAAATCTGAAAATAAATTCTGGTTTCTTCCTCACTGATCTCCTAGAGAAATAATGAACTCCTCCTCTACAAAAATAGCTCTAGAAGTGGGTGATAGTGAATCCTCACTGCAACCCCCAGCAACTCAACGTTTCTGCAAAACTGCAAAACGATGTAGCTGAATATGGTCACTTTGGCCTCAAGCATATATGTGAGGGGAATGAAGAACAGGCCCTCCACAGTTTCAAAATGAAGGAGAGGAAAATTCTAAACAGAAATCTCCCTTCTGCTAAGCAGCACAAGCTATCCCAGTTGCACAACTGGAGAGAGCAGAGAAATTTCGAAATATTAAACATAATGAGAAATGGCTCTCCTTCCCTCTTTTATGCCAAGAGGATACTTCCTTTTCATGGAACCCACCCATTAGGGTTTCTCTCATCCAATAATATTCCTCCCACTAAAACTGTGTTGTCCCACTTGGTGACTCACTCCCTCCATGCAGCGTTGTTTGACTTGGTCAAACTGGGACTAGTCTTCTTGTATTTTTCCCTTTTCACACTAGGAGATGATAAATAAGCCACTTAAGTGACCCCTTTGCACATTTTGAATGTTTATTATGCTTCTTCATGGGCTCCCCTACCCATTTTATTCATTTTATAAAAAGGAAATAAAAATTAATGTTCCAATTAACTTAATGAAAATTTTCCAACATTACATTGGACCTTCTCTATAACGATTATTTAGCTATAATATCTCTTCTCCAAGTTTAGCTTCTTGGTTATATGTTCAGCTAGCTTTTGTAAAGGGAGAAGGCTCATTTATATAGAGGGAGAAGGAGATTTTAGGATCCCTATAATCGTGGGGGGAGTCCTATCCTCTAAAAATGTTCTATCAACCATTTCCTAAAGAAAGAGATCTGTAGCTTATCAATTTTAACCGCTTGCAATGAGTCATTCCTGAGGTGGTTAAAGGAAACTTCCACCTCCAATTTGTTAAAAAAAATTCCAAAAAAGGCTGGCATGGGCTCAACACAGGGACAGAGCGCTAGTTGGCATGGCCTCTAGTGCAAATATTCCCCATTGGCGCGAGGGGTGAACAGGCTACCCGCGTGAATGTCAAAACATAGGTTTTTGAGTGATTTTTGAGGAAATCTTGAATAGGATAAATCATGTCCTTATGCAGAAGGATGAAAAGAAGGTATTTTCAGAGTTTGAAACTGCTCACAGGTCACGAGAAGGACCCTCTAATATGCAGGGCGAGGGTTTGTAGGGATGGTGACAAAATGCTATGTAACACCATCTAGTCTGAGTAGGATTCTGTCTCCATACATTCTGTCCCAGAGGATTCAGATCATAGGGATTAGAAGTAGGATAAATTGGTTGATACTGGGGTTGATGACCAGGATATTGAGTCAAAGCAGACCATTGAGGTCCTTGTTGAGCAGCCTGTTGAGGGGTAAAATGGTATCTTTTGAACACCTAATTAGCCTACATTAATTTTCAATCTGGGAGCGACTTTTTATTTCAAGACTGTACTTTGTCTGAGGTTGCAATTAAATAAGAGTAATGCTACGAAGATGTAGTACAAAATCTTAAATACAAGAGTAAATGAATTCTTGTAAAGAAATCTAATTACAGTAACATGAATGAGAATGCTCTAAAATCTTAACTAAATCAATCTGTAAAACATCGATCAGGGATATAGTAGCAGTAACTCCTTCCCTTAGAAATCGATGCAAGATAACCAATCTCGGAACTTGGAAGCAATAACCAGTGTCCTCTGCAGTTGGTGATATTTTTCTTAAAGCAATCGAAATGAAATCAAACTCAAACTACTTGTTGATGAAAATAACTAAAAGGAACTTCAAAGGCTTGAAAGGAACAACAACTTGTAACTCCTATGCATACATGGAAACTGTAACCAATATATCTTCTAATCTAAAGCTAAGAATCAGAAATGAACAATAAAAAGAAATGGAACAACAACATAAAATTAACAACAATTATAAACTTAACTAATCTCAATACTTCAACCCTATCGATAGACAATTCCATGAAATAATCAATTATAAAAAATCATAAACCAATAGAACAACAACTAGAATCGAATATAGAATAGTAAAGCTTTATAATGATAGCAAGGTAAATAAATAGTGAATGCACTTCTTGCAAAGGATAAAATAGAAATGCAATTCGTTAATGCTCACTACGAATCTATATTCAATCCAACAGCAGTCAATCAACTCTGTAATTGAAATAAACTTTAAACAAAACTTCACACAATAGTAAGCAAAGATTAAGAATACAAACAACAAGGTAATTCCACCAGATTCGGGCCCTTAGCACCAGTGAAATATTGCTGGGCTACTTTAGAACTTAAGAGATGAAACGAAATGCATCTTTGATATTAATAAAACATAAAGTCTTACAGAGGATGCTCTCTTAAAACCGAGAGTCAATAAAAACAATATTATACAGGAAATGTTTTAATAATGAGAACTTCCGGCTGACTGAATTGCTGACCCCTTGATCACTAAAGGAAATTGCTTTATATATCAGATCCTGATGGACAAGACGAGGAATAAGATGAGTTTGAACAACGATCCCTCAGGATCGAAGGATCCTGAGGGATTCGCTCCCCTTCGTTTAGTTGTCATCTTGTTTACTTTGACCGAAGCCGAGCTGTCCCCTGCACTTTCTTGTCAATGCATTCAGATCTCTGTTTCTTTGGCTGGATGTGGTTTAACGCTGATGGAGTAGCAGTTGCATTAATCTCAGCTTCGCCTTTGGTACAGTTGTTCACTTCGTCTAACTCATGTTTTTGTCAACAAAAAGAAACATTTAGTCATCTTTTCACAATAAAAATAACCCTTTCCAATTATACCATAATTCTTATAATAAATTACTTTCCTAAGGTAAAAAGGAGTAGGTCTATAGTAAAATAATGGGGAAATACACAATGATTTCATACCTTTTTCACTGCCCAACATACCCCCCTTCTTAATCTTTTTCATGTCCTCATGAAAACTATAGTTCACATGAAGAGCAGTCAAATAATAAGCCGGATAAGGTTTGTCATCAAAAGGCCTAAAACCATGTAGTACAGCTAATTCCTCAAAAACATGCTATGTCTGTCCTTCGGGGAGTTCGTAAATGGATTTTTAGTCTGAAGTAGGATACCATGCAATGGGGCTTCGGAACCTACACCCTAGCCATAATGGTCCTTCTTTTAAAATGAGATGACAATAGGAAACCAAGTAGTTTGTAGCTAGCCCAAAGTTTTTATAATTAAATGGTTCTCTATTTTGCAAATTCTAATTAGAAATTCTCCATCAGACCTTAGCTTCTATGTAAGCCTGGTTTCTAATAGATAAAAAATAATATGTGCCATTCAAGATAACCAATTTGTGGACAGGCCCCAATGCTTGGATAATTCCTTCCTTTGTCATCAAAATTTTCTGCCTAGCCCAAAATTGAAATGGGTCCTGAGGTTCACTCCTAACCCATAATTATAATTCATTTTCCTGCCTTTGAAAAGCATTATAGGATTTAAGCCATTTTAATTGATTTACAGCAAAGGAAATAAATGCCTGATGTTGGATATCTCCCACAAAAGGGCTAGGGTTTGACTCACAATCATTTTCAAGTATTAAATTATGCAAATAAAATTCACACAAAAGGCATTGTACTTTGATCCCATAAAGTTTGCAGCATGATACAAAGTCATCTATAGTTTTTAACTCTATGGATTTCCCTGCCCTAACTGCCTTAATATTTAGTTGTAAATATCTTTCTAGTAAAAATAAAGCATAGTTTTTGGCGGGGAATCTACAGGCTAAGACATCAGTGTATAATGAGCAGAGAGAGTCCATTCAATTGTAGGCTAGTTTTAATTGGTTCATTACCTTGTCAGCCTTTTCCTCTGCTTTTCGACTCTTTTCATGAGATTCAGCTTCTGCTTCATGGATAATCTTCATCTGTTGCTGCAACTCCTGATATCTCTTCCTAGGGAAAGTGTCCTCCTCCAACCTTTGCCTTTATATTCGGGCCTGTGCCAACTCCTCTTGGATTCTGGCTAGTGTCGGATCACTAAAAGTATGCTGACTACTAGCTTGCATGTTTTCGCTTGAAGCGGGTCCTTCTGGAACAACTTGTGTTGGAATAGCTGTTTGCTATTCCGTATCTCCATAATTAGGCTTAGGTATGGATTCTGTAACTTGGGGGTTCCTATTAGCGGTCACCTTGCTCTTTTTCGAAATTCTCTTAGCTATGCTTCTTCTCTTAGGGGCTCGCTTAGGAATTTGTTTCATTCTCAGAACCCTAATAGTTTTCCTAAGTTGTTCTACGAGTCTATGAAGATTCATTCATTCCCTGCAAAGCTTTTCAATCTTAGTTACTTTCCTCCTCTTCTTTAATGGAACATTTTTTCCTTTATCTGAACCTGTTTGCTCAGTAGGGTTTTGATCCATATCAGTCGTGCCTTCCGTTAGGCTCTCTTCTTGGTATTTTGCTTGGGGCTCTTCTTCCAAATTCATATGCCCTTTGCTAAATTATTCGGGAATTATACCCTCAGTTGACTCTGCAATCCCCTGAGGGCTTCCAAGTTGGGATACTGCTTCGGTGTTCTCATTTTCTTGTTCATGCCTTTCAGGGGAAGCAACCCTAGCTTCGCTAGGGTTTTTTGTTTCATCTAACATTTCTTCAGCTGTTTCTTTTTTGATAGTAGAGTACTCTGGTAACTGATTAATATCATTTTTAAGGTCCAAAGGGCTATGAGGCTGCACACAGTCACTCATATTGGCCAGAATTTAGGCCAATTGGTCTTCCTGTAAAGGGCTTACGGTAGCATTTTCGGGAGGCTCTGTTCCTTCTTTGTTTCTGCTATGATTATCTTCGTCCTCCTCACAGGTATGATAGCTTCCTTCTTCCTCATCTGAATATCGAATTTCTCCTTCAATTTCCTATTCCTCAGTATTTCCTTCCTCTGCACTAGATTGTTTCTCACCACTGGTGTGGTGAATTATTTCTTCTTCATCCCAGTAGCAAATTTTTCCTTCCATTTCCTCTTCTTCATCAGTATGAGGACTTACTCCTTCCAATTGTGGAGGCTGTTCATCCTCTGAGATGTGCAATTCCAGGGGTTGGCTACTGCTGCCCGGAAGTCCTTCCATCATCCCCCTACTTATTTTTGAACAGAGGGTCTGTCTGTGAATTGATGGCTTGGCTATTGAGCCAGCCATTCTCTTCTGTTTTGGGGCGAGTAATGCTAACCCTCCATCAATGGAGAATATCAACTCTTCCCAGCTGGTCTGTTGTTGGGCAAGGCTACGACTTACTATTAATCGGATTAGGCAATGGTGGATGATCACCATGTCTGCATGTTGAGCTTTTCTTATACTATGAGCGATATCATGCAGTAAGGAATTTAAAAATGCAGGAAAATTTACAATGAATTTTCATTTTAATACAGCCAATAACTTAAGGTGGCGGGGTCTTACCAAATATTTCCTTCCGTCGCATGTTATGTAGGCCTGCACTATCTTGGCCAATTCCTTCCATCGTTCACCAATGATTCTGACTGAACTCCTTTGCCTTTGACAACCAATGTCTATCTGTCATCCTAAAAAATCTTCATGGCCTATCCAATCCTGATATTCTTCTGAGTCCATATATTTCCTTGTGCTGGAATACCAGACACCTCTGCAATTATTTCATCAGATACAACTAACTGTCTTCCTCTAACCATGGAGAATCCTTCTTTCAAGTTTTGTAAAAATTTGGTGGCCACTGCTTCATGGGGTTGTTGTATCCTCGTGAAATATGTAATCCATCCCAGTCTGTCCAAAATCTCTCGTGCAACATCAGAAACGACCAGCACCTGCGGCTCACTGCGAACTGGTCATCCTCCCATTTTCTCTGCACTCTGTTAGTTCTTCCCAAACACATAGTGGTTGCAATGGAACAACAAAGCACGATAAATTGGAATAATATCATTAAATTTTGTTATTCCCTAGAATGCAGGGATTTGGTTCGCATACAGGTAAAGAAATATCGGGATTTGATCTGCATGCAGACATCCATGCCCCCCTGCTTGATGATAGGTCACCCTCGACCATCAATTGAGAGAGGCAAGGTGGCACAACAGTAGTACAATAGGAAAAAGTAGGCATAGTTATGATACATTCAATCAAATTATAGCAATTACTGAAATGAATGCGTGTGATAAATTGTAATAGATATAAAATCTTTTTGTAATGATTCAAATATGAAAAGAAGGGACAGCTTGAGATAAACATAAGTACAAATGCGTTTATTACCACTTCAAACTAATATGATCGATTTGTAATGATTTTCATGTATAATAGGTTCGAAATCAAAGGTTAAGGATTCATACTTTCATTTGATATTTAAATAGAGATATAGGAAAAAGGTTTAAATATGACCATCGATGTGTATAAATGTGACTCCAATACCATCAGCAGAGCTCTGTTGCCCACAGGTGTCCATAACCTTGAAAAAGTTTCTTTCTCACCCTAGGAACCATTATCCTTTATTTATGTTGAGGAAGTGCTTGTTAAATGTCATAATGGAGGCCATTGTGATAGCTTTGTGACCAGATAAATCACAATGCCATTCACCAATAAGAAGTGAGAAGTGGGCAGGCCGACTCGCGATGAGACCTCCTGTTCCAAGGACTTCTTAACTTTTTGAATTTCCCATTGGACCATATCCCTGGTTTGGTGGCCATGATGGGAATGACACTTCACTAAATTCCTTATGATCATGGTAGGCTGGCTCTTGATGAGACCCCCTATCCTCCATCTGCCAGATCATAAAATTATTAGTGAACTATGTAAATATTTTCTTTTTCATATAGCACTTTCCTACTTATACATAAAGGATGGCTCTCAGCACTCCTTAAGTGTAGGGATGCTGGAAGAAGTCTAAACATCTCAATAGAAAAGAATATGCCCTTATTCCTAATCCATAAATAAATAATCAAAGAAAGTTATAACATATGGGAAAGAACCAATCATGATAAGGATAATCGATCAGATTAATTCAATGGTAGTAAAACAACAAAATCATGTTATTGATTATGTCCCTTTTCCCTTTTTCTTATCATTACTAAACAAGATTTTTTTTTAAATGACGATTTCTTTTGATTTACTGATTACAATAAGCTTTAATTTGTATGATTGTATATAAATAATATGTTTTTCTTTAGAAGAGTCATAAGAAATTCTCAAAATGCTAATCTAAAATAAGAAACAATCCACTCAAAAGGTGTTGTTCCTTCAAAAAGAATAGCAAAAACAATCTGTGGAACTGTTGTTCCTTCCAAAAGGAACAGCAAAAACAGTCTACGGAACTGTTGTTCCTTTTGAAAGGAACAACAGAAGTGTTGTTCCTTTAGAAAGGAACAACAAAAACTCAAAACAAGCGAAATAAACAGAGTTTTTTGAAAAAAATAGAATTCCATGAAACAAACAACGAAAACTGAAAATAAATGAAATAAACAGAGATTTGAAAAAAAAAAACGAATTCAATAAAACAAACAATCCAAAAAAATGAACAATCTTTATGTACAAAATTTAAAAAAAAAATGATTTAATAAACTGGTGTCGAGGAGGAGTTATTCCCTTCAACCAGAATTTCCATGGTAGAATCTTCCTGTAATTGTTGGTAAAAGGATTCTCGGGTAAGCGGTTTATGATACAATCGTACTCGATGACCATTTACCTTAAAGGAATGTCCAGATCCATCAATGGTGGCTAATTTAATAGTTCCATTATCGTGCACTGTTTATATTTCATAGGGTCCGAGCCATTGTGTCTGGAGTTTCCCTAGGAAATCCTGAAACCTAGAATCATATAGGACTGCCCAGTCTCCTTTGTGGAAGATATTTTCTTTGATAAGGGCATCATGCCATTTTTCTCTCTGTTGTTGAATTAACATTGTGTGCTGAAGAGCAGAGAGCCTAATTTCATCTAACTCATTAATTTGCTGTAGTCTTTTGGCCTGGGCTTCATTTAGATCTAGAACAGCCTTTTGAGCTGTTATTAATGTCTGAATTTAAAATTCTATTGGAAATATGATTTCTTTTCCAAATACCAATTGATATGGTGAACATCCCGTAGTGGGTCTCCATGTTGTTCGGTATGCCCACAATGCTTCTAGAAATCTGTAGGCCCAATCTCGTCTGTGTGAGGCAACGATTTTTGTTAATATAGATTCAATCACTTTGTTCGTGCTCTCGACTTGGCCATTGGCCTGTGGGTGGTATGGACTTGTAATCTTGTGCTGAATGTGGTAGTTTCGTAGTGTTTCAGCTAATTTATTACCTACAAACTGTGGTCCTCCATCTGTGATTATGTCCCTTGGGAGGCCATATCGCACAAAGATTTGGAAAAGAAACTGTATTACAGAGTCCTCTGTAGCTTTTGAAAGTGCATCTGCTTCAACCCATTTGGTGACATATTCAGTTGCAACTAGAATGTATGTTTTTTGGTTTGATGCAGGGCTAATAGGGCCAACAAAATCAAGCGCCCAACGTTTAAATGGTTCAATCACTAGTTGAGGGTTTAAAGGCATTTCGTCAGACTGCCCAGGGCGACCTGCCCTTTGGCAGCTATCATAGGTCTGCACAAATTTTTTGGCATCTTGAAAGATAGTAGGCCAATAATAGCCCGTTCGTAAAACCTTATGGGTAGTTCTACGATCTGCAAAATGCCCGCCACATTGCCCATCATGGCATGCTTTCAAAATATCAAATACCTCGTCCTCTCAGACACATCTTCTTATTTGCATATCTTCCCTTGTATGAAATAGGTAGCCCCCAATCCAAGAGAATCGAGTACTACGCTGTATTATCTGTTTTCGTTCATTAAGGGATAGATGTTTAGGTAATTTACCTATTTCCAAATAATTTTCTATATCAGCATACCATGGTGTTTTGACAGTAACAACGAACAAATTTTCATCTAGGAAGTGGTCTTCAACTGCTTCTGTATCTGTTGGCTTTGGCATTCTTGACAGAAATTCAGCTACAAGGTTCTCTTTGCCATGTCGATCCTTGATTGTAATGTCTAATTCCTGCAATAAAATCAACCATATTGTCACTCTTCCATTTGTAACTGGTTTATTTTCTAAAAATTTAATGGCAGAGTGATCAGTATATAGTATTACAAGATACCCAGTTATATAATGTCTAAAATTATTTATAGCATGTACTATAGCTAAAAATTCCTTCTCAGTCACATTACAATTTAATTCAGCAGGGGATAGATTTTTGCTGATGTAATAGATTGCATATGGCTTCTTGTCTTCCTCCTATCCAAGTACTGCTCCAATTGCTGTGTCTAAGGCATCGGATGAAATTTGGAATGGAAAATTTCAATTTGGGCCCCTCAGCACTGGGGCTGTTGAAACAAGCTTTTTCAGATCATTGAAAGCATTGTCACATTTATCTGTCCAAATAAAATCAACATGTCTAGTCAGTGCATATAAAGGTGCAGCTATTTGAGAATAATGTTATATAAATCTTCTATAATAACTAGAAAATCCAAGAAAGCTACGTACCTCTGTTTGTGTGGTGGGTGTGGGTCTTAACAAGATTATTTAAATTTTAGCTAGGTCCACTTGAATTCCAGATGCTGAAAAATAATGCCCTAAGATAACTCCTTCGGTCATCATCATATGACACTTTTCATTGCTTAAACAAAGCCTAGTGTTAATACATCTTTGCAAAACATTTTCTAAATTTTCTAATGCTAGCTCAAATTCATCCCCATAAGGTGTGAAGTCATCCATATATACTTCGAGACCTTCATTTATTAAGTCTGCAAAGATGCTGAGAATGGCTCTTTGGAATGTAGCAGGGGCATTGCATAGGCCAAAAGGTAAGACTTGGTAGGCAAATGTCCCCCATGGATAGGTAAAAGTAGTTTTGTCTTGGTCTTTAGGGGCAATCTAGATTTTATTGTACCCACTGAAGCCATCAAGGAAGGAAAATAATTTCTTTCCTGCCAATGTGTCTAATACCTGGTCAATGAAAGGAAGGGGGAAGTGGTCTTTCTATGTTGCATTTTTAAGTTCACGGTAATCTACACATATTCTCCACTCTCCGTTCTTTTTTGGTACCACTACTAATGGAGAGACTCACTTGCTATCAGATATTGGGTAGATGAAATTAACATCCAATAATTTTTGTAATTCAGATTTCACAATATCTTTAAGGTGAGGGTTTAGTCTTCTTTGGGGTTGGCGAATGGGTCTCACATATTTTTCAATGTAGATGTGGTGTGTACGCAATTGAGGGTTGATTCCTTTCATATCGGGGTAATCCCATGCAAAGGCTACTTTGTATTTTCGCAATAGTTTGACCAATTTCTCTTCTTGTTCAGCAGTCATATTTTTGTTAATGTTTAGAGTTTTTCCTGGCTCAATTTCTACAATATTGCTATTGTACACAGAAGTAGTGGGTATTACTTGGTCAGGAATGTCTTTCAAAGGATCTTCTTCTTCTTTATTATCAAATGCTGCCTTGATCATGTGACATTGTTGATGGGATCTGATTTGTGGTTTATTAATAAAACTATTGATGATATCATCCTCTGTTTGATCTTTTAAATCAAGAGCATTTTCTATAGTTAGAGGTGATCTCATATTTTCCATAAGATATGATACATGTTGTTTTTTTGTTTTGATTATTGATAGACTTGGCTGGGATGGGGGATATAAAGCTAAATTCTTGACATGGTTTCCCATTGTTATTGTCATGTTGCCTTGTCAGGATCCAATATAAGCATCGACAGTTGCCAACCAAGGTCTACCTAAGATTAACGGGTGTCCATCTAGCCGGTTCTTTGGATTGATAACCAGGAAGTCAGCAGGGTATTCCTAGGAATATACAGATACCATTACATCTTGTAGTGTACCCTCTGGTTTGACTACCGATCAGTCAGCCAATTCCAATAAGGTTATTTTTGGTTCAAGTGATGTAATGCCAAGTTTTTGACAGGTAGTGGTTGTTAAGATATTGATTGCTGCTCCCAAATCAACTAAGGAATTTGGAAATGATTGCCCATTTATTTTCACTGTCACTATAGGATTTCCTGGGTCTTCATATTTGATAGGTGTTTCCATCCCTGATAATAATTCAGGTAAAGTATCGACTATTTGGATAGTTGGATTGGTGGTTGTTCTCCTCTTTGGCTTCTTTATGCATAATTCCTTAATGTTTTTTTCATATATAGGAATGTCTTGGATAGCTTGGAGGAGAGGTATTTTTATACACAAATTTTTTAATTCTCCTAGAAGGTCGAAGTTAGGATGTTCTAATGGGCGTGGTATGATTAATTGTTCTGGGAATGGTGGAGAGGATGTTGTTACTTGTTGTTGATCTTGTTGTTGAACTTCCTTCTCTTTCTGTAATGTTTTTTTCTACAGGTAACGGATCTTCAATATGAACATTATTATTTCTCTCTGTTTCTACTATGCGCCCAGACCTTAATTGAAGGTCATTACACTCCCTTAGTTCAGTTACTAATTCTGGGGCTTCCATTATTTGGACAGACTGAACTGCCCTATGGTTTGGGTTTGGGTTGGGATGGGTTGGGAGTTGTGGTCTTAAGTTGGTATGGGGGTTTGTATAGGGAGCTAGCAGTGTAGGTTGAGAGAAAGGGATTGTTCCAGCTGGTTGATTTGTTGGCCTTTGCCAGTTTGACTACCAGGTCTGACTCTGGGAAGTATAGGGGGACCATTGTGTTGGATAGTTATTGTTTTTCCAAAACGGTGGGTAGAAAGGAAAGTTTGGTCAATTAGTTTGATTTGTTTGATTTGGCCAAGATGTTGTAGGGAATGGCTTTTGCGACCAATTGGGGAAAGGTGGTTGATTTTTCCACATTCCACTATATTGCTAAGCATTATATTGAGGAGGCTGAAAGGAAGAAAATGGATCAGTTGGCATACCTGATTGTCGTGGCTACCATTATTAGTACCGATTAAGCAGACATACCACTTCTAATTCTTCTTCTGCCTCCTTATAAATTTTTTTTAGGCAAAGAAGCAAGGGACATCCTTTTGTAGGGTGATCTTTTGCGAAAATGGCATAGACTTTGATTACATCCAACGGGCACTCTTTGTGGCTGTGTTTCTTCCTGCATCTAGGAAAGAATTCTGCCAAATGTTTCTCTGCTTCTGCTTGCTTTTGTTTGGCTTGCATAGTTTCGAACTGCGTTGTTAGAGTCCCAAGTATGCCTGTCTTAAAATATTCTAGCAGATTTCCAATATCTGCATGAGTCACACCTTCATTAGAGGTCTTGTTTTCTCTTGTAATCATATCACGTTCTGCTGATTTTAGCCTTGTGTTGCCCCTCGAACTCCTGATACATGAATCAATGATGTTAGCATAATTTTCCTAATATATATCACCTTTTCCCATAATATTCAATGTTTCAACCCATTGATATTTCATTCCCCTAATTAATGTAGTTTTCAACACATTATCATGTAAGGGTAAGGATGCATAAGGAGATCTCTGAAGATTGTATTGAAACCGTTCCACATATTCTTCCAGGGTTTCATTTCGTTTTGCTGTCATTTGGAATATTTCATCCTTTAGTTCCTGAGACCTGTAATAATATTGATACTTTTTTAAAAACACAGCCTTCATCTGATCCCAATCAGTTATGACACCCCCACCTAATCCCATAAACCATCTTAAGGCTGCCCCTTTTAATGTAGAAGGGAATAGTTTTAGTTTTTGGGGATCGGTGGTATAATCATATCCCCTGCATAACACATCAAATTCAAAAAAAAATACATCTGGATCTTCTGATGTTAAGCCATGAAATGTGGGAATATGTTGAAGGGGAATGGCCTTCATAGGTGCATTGACTGCAGTATCTACTATAGGATATTGCAGCATGGAGGTTTGCTGGGGTGTCTGCTGGTTCTAATTTTGGTTCTGGGCCATGTGGCTGAAAATGTGCCAATATCCTTCTGGGATCTCAAGGGAATTCCTAGGCTGACTAGAAGGAGCAAGAATGGCTTTGAAAACACTTCCCTTATCTGGAAAAATGACTATTCCTTGTTGACCTACTGTTTGAGGTGATTCAAGACCTTGGTTTTGAACAAGTTACACAGTACTTCCTTTATTTGGATTGCTTACTGGTTGGGATATTTCAATAGGAGATGTTGGGTCTCTTATTTCTCCTGTTTCCCCTTCTCCTTCATGGAGATTACTAGAGTTCCCTTCTTGAGGGGAAATTATGCAGGGATTCTCAATTTCTTCAGAGTCTTGCTCAATTCCCACTGTTTGACTGTGTATCTCAGAAAAGGCTTCAGATGGTGACTCCGTAGCCTAAAGGGAACTAGTAGGCTGTCTAGAGATAGCTTTTCTAAATCCTACTGATGGATGATATTCAGTTATTTTAAGAATTTCATCAATAAAAGTTGTCCGCCCAAGGGTCACTAGTCCCTTAGGATTTTCAATTTTAGGAGGAATTTTGTTTTGCGTAGCTAGTCTATTCATTCAAGAAAACAAACCTTAATTCCTACCTAAATAAATAAGCTTACCTACTTCTGCTTTGAAGCGGGCTGTGAGAAAGTGTGTTTCTTGCCCAGTGCGTAGGTTCTTACCTTTCATCTTTAATACCCAATTCTTCGCAAGCAGAAGAAAATCAGCTGTGCATCACTCCTTTGAAATGGCATACACTCTCCCCGACAACGACGCCAAAATGTTGAGGGGTAAAAAGGTATCTTCTGAACACCTAATTAGCCTACATTAATTATCAATCTGGGAGCGACTTTTTATTTGAAGAGTGTACTTTGTCTGAGGCTGCAATTAACTAAGAATAATGCTATGAAGATGTAGTACAAAATCTTAAATACAAGAGTAAACGAATGCTTGTAAAGAAATCTAATTATAGTAACATGAATGAAAATTCTCTAAAATCTTAACTAAATCAATCTGCAAAAAATCGATTAGGGATACAGTAGCAGTAACTCCTTCCCTTAGAAATCGATGCAAGATAAACAATCTAGGAACTTGGAAGCAATAACCAGTGTCCTCTACAGTTGGTGATATTTTTCTTAAAGAAATCAAAATGAAATCAAACTCAAACTACTTGTTGATGAAAATAGCTAAAAGGAACTTCAAAGGCTAGAAAGGAACAACAACTTGTAACTCCTATGCATACATGGAAACT
Organism: Pinus albicaulis; assembly: GCA_034641835.2. NCBI lineage: Eukaryota > Viridiplantae > Streptophyta > Pinopsida > Pinales > Pinaceae > Pinus > Pinus albicaulis. The sequence continues at coordinate 979,804,479 of CM076581.1, forward strand.
GTAACCAATATATCTTCTAGTCTAAAGCTAAGAATCAGAAATGAACAATAAACAGAAATGGAACAACAACATAAAATGAACAGCAATTATAAACTTAACTAATCTCAATACTTCAACCCTGTCGACAGACAATACCATGAAATAATCAATTATAACAAATCATAAACCAATATAACAACAACTAGAATCGAATATAGAACAACAAAGCTTTATAATGACAGCAAGGTAAATAAATAGTGAATGCACTTCTTGCAAAGGATAAAATAGAAATGCAATTCATTAATGCTCACTACGAATCTATATTCAATCCAACAGCAATCAATCAACTCTGTAACTGAAATAAACTTTAAACACAACTTCACACAACAGTAAGCAAAGATTAGGAATAAAAATAGCAAGGTAATTCCACCAGAGTCGGGCCCTTAGCGCCAGTGAAATACTGATGGGCTACTTCAGAACTTAAGAGATGAAACGAAACATGTCTTTGATATTAATCAAACATAAAGTGTTGCAGAGGCTGCTCTCTTAATTCCGAGAGTCAATAAAAACAATATTATAGAGGAAATGTTTTAATAACGAGAACTTCCAATTAACTGACTTACTGACCCCTTGATCACTAAAGGACATTGCTTTATATATTAGATCCTCACAGACAAGACAAGGAATAAGATGAGTTTGAACAGCGATCCCTCAAGATCGAAGGATCCTGAGGGATTCTCTCCCTTTTGTTTAGTTATCATATTGTTTACTTTGACCGAAGCCGAGTTGTCCCTTGCCTTTTCTTGGAAATGCGTTCGGATCTCCTTGTCTTTGGCTCGATGTGGTTTAACGCTGATGGAGCAGCAGTTGCATTAATCTCAGCTTCAGCTTTGGTACAACTTTTCACTTCGTCTAACTCCTATTTTTGTCAACAAAAAGCAACATTTAGTCATCTTTTCACAATAAACATAACCCTTTCCAATTCTACCATAATTCTTATAATAAATTAACTTCCTAAGGTAAAAAGGAGTAGGTCTATGGTAAAAGAATGAGAAAAAACACAATGATTTCATAACTTTTTTCACTGCCCAAAACAACCTATAGAGTCTGTTGTGGAATGTAAGTGTGGCTTTGAGGTTGATGATAGATAGGTTTATTTTGAGGGTAAGCAACCTAAGGTGTATTATATACCAGTTGATATGAAACTTGAGGGTAGTAAGCACCTTGTAGTTGAGAAGAAAGACCTAGCTAAGTAGGTTGAGTAGGTTGCTGAGTGGGTAGAATGAGTTGCTGAAATGATGGAACGAGCTTTGGAGCAAGTTGAATCGGTTGCTGAGGGCCACCAGGTTGGCCTTGTGGAAAATTTTGGCCTGATGGTTGCGATGGACTAGGTTTTCCCTAATAACCAGGTTGACCCAAAGAAGGACCATAGGGCTGTCTTGGTTGCACAACATTCAGGCCATATTGAGAATGTGGTTGCAATTGTGGTGCAACAGGTTGTCCATGTGGTGGGTAGATTCTCCCCTAGGAGCATAAGATAGTCCTGATTGATTCGAATATTGACCGAAAAGACCGGAGGGTTTTCCATGTTGGGCCAAAGGTTTCCCTTGTAAAGGTTGACCTTGTGGACTCTATGGTTGTCCTTGTGGACAAGAAGCAAGGCCCTATTGAGCTAAAGGTTGTACCAAAGGGGGTTTTCCTTGCAAGCCAGAGGGTTTCACAGGTAAGGTAGGCTTGGAACAAGAAATGATCTGATAAGGATCAGTAGGAGGAAAATAAATTGGATTACCATGCTCATCATAATGAAGTGGATATGAATAAACAGGGTTAATAACAACATCATAATGATGAAAAAGAGGATTACCAGGAGGCTGAGGCTACTAAGAACCCTGAGAGATCTACTGTTGAACAACTAACAGATACTCTTCAAAAGTAAGACTGTGAGGAATCAGAGGGGTAGTGGAAATAACACTAGAAGAAGGTGTGGCCTCTATTGAAGGAACATAACATCAGTGAATATCCAACATTTGCTCATCAAACACATAGGTAGAAAGCATAGGCATGATAGAGGTATACGAGGTTTCCATGGCACGGTTTTGCAACCTACTTGGGCCAGGATTAATAGGCCATGTAGGGTTGAGAAAAATAGACCTGTGGGTGTGAAAATATTCTTACAAATGATGGGTATCAACTGGTGTGGATAAAGCCACACAGAATTTTAGTCAGACTGGAACTGATGTAACAGTAATCGACGAACCAGTTGTCGAAGACGATAGTCCCAATGAAGGTAAGACCAAACTCTAAGAAGGATATACTGTACTGGATTGCATAATGGAGGCAACAATAGACGTAATCTAACTAAAGGACCGATAGCCAGGTGGAAGTGACACCAATGGTGGAGAAGACTGAGTTGAAACATGAGGGACATCTTCCAGAAAAAGATGATATTCTCCTATAGAAACAGGAATTCCTTCACTACCAATAGGAATAGATGATTCTATATCTGACTCTGGCATAAGATATTCAAAAATACTACAGGGACTAAGAGTAACAACAGCAGCAAAAAATCATGAGCCCGACGTAAGAGGAGGAAATTTTCCTTCTTCCCCAAAACCAGATCAAGCACAAGGAGGCCAATTTAACTCAACTGGCTCTTCAGGAGGAGATATAGTAGCAAGAGGTAGGACAGACAGGAGAATAGACTGCAAGATATCGGCAGACCTAATGGACTGAGGAGTTTTAAAAGAAACATTTGGGAAAGAACTACCACTAGGAGGTAGTGAGGGTGACGAAACTAGTGGTTCTGCTACCGTGAATGTATATCAAAAACAAAAAGGGAAAAAGAAAACCAATCGAGGACTCCAAGATCAAAACCAAGGAAGAAACAACAGGTTAAGTAATAAAAATTTAATGGGCGTGTGATCGTAGGTAATTAATTTTATGAAACTGAAACCATATTTTGTTGTTTCATTTTTGAAGAGTTGAGAAACAGGCCAAATATGACTCTAGTCACTTTCAATTTTAAACGAGCATGAAATGAAAAGTGCTCAATGATATCTTATCTTTTTAAAGAGTCATGAAAAGATAAAAATGGCTACTCTAGAATACTAAGCAAGAGGGTATACTAGGTTTCCGTGAACTTCCATATACACCTTGGTGACCAAATGAAACAGAAATGACCAAGGACTTGACGTACATGCAGGTAGTCTCCCCAAATGATGTATTTGGTGTATCACGATTACAAGGAAGCAAACTCAGCTTCCTATGGATAAAGGATTGCAACCTAGAGGGGTCTCCCTTTATATACTCGACGATACAGGGAGCGCAAGTCTGTACTAGCACTGTCTAAAGCCAGATGGCGAACAACAGCTACTAGGTTTTAAGACGTCGGAACACGTCTCTAGCCTAGACCACTAAAAAAATTTCGTTAGGTTTCAATGCTTCCTTAGGTTAATTAAATAAATTTTAAAGTTGATCTTGGATTATGTTTCAGTTTTAAGGTCCTATTGATGTTGGATCTCAAAAATCCCTAAATGCAAGCTATATGCAAATGAACGTCATTTCTGATTCAATGAATGCTAGTTATGAGAAGGATAGAAATATTTCAAACAAAAAGAAAACAATGATATTATGCAAAGAAATCCACTAATGCATCTAACAGAATACGAAAATGAAACTCTTTCCCAGATAATTAGATGCTAGTTATGCAAAAGAGTATTTCACTTTCAATGCAAAGAAAGAATGAAAAATATGTTTTCTTTTATTTTTCAATGAAAAGAAGTACATGAAGTACTAATTACATGAAAAAAAAGACAAACACTAGCTTAAGTGTTGCGTTGGAATCAAAATTGAATGACTCAATAAAAAACGAAAAAAACAGAAGAAATCACTCAAACTAATGTCGCAATCTTTCAAACCAAGAGATATTTTTCAAAATGATCCAAAACAAGAAATGTAATCTATGCTTGGATAAAAAGGGCGAAGAACCAATCGAGAAAAAAAAAAAGACTTTACAACCAAGGCAATCACTCAAAAGATCAAGAAAACTAAGTGCAATCAAGCCACAAATGGGACTGAAAACAATAAAATCGACTCGATTTTCGAACAGAAGGCTCAGTGCACCAGGACACCTAGAAACCCTAAGGCCTCAACTAACAGTGATAAGAAGATGGAAAAAAATTTGAGAAAACCAAGTTGACAATAATTAAAACAATCCCAAAGGCATAATTATGCATAAAAAATAACCCAGAAGAAAGCAAAATTGACCAAAAGACTCATCAACAAGGTAAAACCAATTCCTACAGTGGTTGGCATGACTGTAAGGCTATAATCCACACCATACAGGGGTTGGCGCGACTGAAAAAAGAGCAACATTCACTAATTGGTGCAACTGTTCAGAGAAAAACCCTGCCAAGCCAGGTAACTATGGGGAAAGGAGGAAAAAAAAAAACCTAATGAGCAGAGGTCTATCTTGACACTCTGGAGCTAAACAGAGGATGAAAAATAAACAAGAAAACCAGAAAAGACAGACAACTAAAGAAATAATTGAAATTGACCCAACAAAATGAAACGAAAAACTCGCACTAATCCCCAGTGGAGTCGCCAATTTTTTATGCAGGTAAAACCTCTCTGTGGACAAAGACGATCCCTCTAGCCCTAGAGTGGGTCTAGAAACAAAGGGACATGCTAAAGTGTTGCTCCTTAATTATTGAATGAACAAGGGAAACGGTAGATCAACCTACCTGGAATCCAACATTTTTGTTGTTGCTGTAGTAGTGGTGGCCTCTCGCTCGTGCCTCGACAAGTCATAATCCGTTTTCCATTATGCTTGGATACCTGCACAAAGAACAATAAACAATAATAGCATACAAGATAACAACATTTCATTCATAACTATTAACCAGTCAAAGAGGGCTAAACATATTGCGTTAAACAAACATCATAACACAACAGTGGAACCAAACAATAGTCATGTATATAAATGAATAGAAGGAAGAGTTACAACTGATGCTTTGACGTCGCAGTCTCCTCCAGTGGGGTTCAGGCGAAGCACGTCTCATATGCTTGTCAAGGAATTTGGACAGGATGAAGGCATGGACTCAAGCTCTCTTAGAAGTCATGGACTCAAGCTTCCTCAACGTAATTCCTTCTTATTCTATCTTCTCTAGTCATTCAGCTATTTAGCCGTTCAGCTAGTTTGTTATAAGAGAGATAGCTTCTTTTATAGAGGAAAAGGAGGAGGTTACGATCCCTACAAAGGCAGGAGGGAGGACTGTCCTTTAGGGAGTTCCATTAAGAGGTGGAAACCATAAACCTAAAGAAGGTAGTCTGTGGTTTATCAATTCAACCACTCCCAGTGACTCATCCTCGAGGTGGTTGGAGTGAAATCTCCACCTCTATTTCTAAAAAACATTCCATAAATAGATTGGTGTGGGTGGAAAAATAGGACAGAGCACCAGTTGGCATGAGCCCAGTGTTAATTTTCCTCTTCAACACAAGGGCATAACTGATTACCCGCGCCAAGGAAAAAACAAGGGTTTTTGAGTCTCTGCTTAGGGAATTGTCAACAAGAGGAATGTTACTCTCATTTAAAGGGACACAATGATGGTTTTTCCAAGGCATGACACTGCTTATTGGTCACAAAAATGACCATCCAATGGGAAAGATGGGGATTGCAGAGACAGTGACAATGTAATAGAGGCCCCTTGGATTTCAATTTACTCCTTGGGCAAGACTATGTCTATGCAATGAAAGTTGTCGTATCGACACTCTTTTCACGTGATGTCTTTCCCTCACAATGGAAACATTGTGACTCTTGACCAACTTTCATTTGCTAGTCTTGGTTCGCCTACCAATAATCCAACGACCCTAAATTTTCCTTATCCAGAAGTGGTATCTACCCAACCACGGGTTAATTATGTGGCAAACAGTCCCATGTTTTCATTTACCGATGAAAGCTAGCCTCTAATTGTTTTCTCAAATTCCTTTGACTTAGATCCCTTAATTGACATGGAAAACCCTATGGGATTATTTGAACGCGATGTTCTTATCCCTATTGAATCCCTTAACATGTGTTCCTTCCATAGAACTGTTCTTCCATCTGATGAAGACCTCTTAGAGGCCATGATCGAGGTGTGTCCCTTGACATGCATTTCTTCAAGTTGGAAGACATGATCAAGGTCACCATGAGGATAGCTCTTTTCCTGTGTCAACCTCATTAAAAAATGAAACAGGTCACTATGAGGATATTTCTTTTATTGTGTCAACCTCATTAAAAAATGAAACATGCCCTTATGAGGAGAGTTCCTTTTACTGTGTCAACCTCATTAAAAAATGAAACAGTTTCTAACAAGGAAAGTTCTCTTTTCCTATGTCAACCTCATTCAAAAATGAAACAAGTCCCTATGAGTAGATTTCCTATTACTATGTCAACCTCATTAAAAAATGAAACAAGTTTCCATAAGGAGAATTTATGTTACTATGTCAACCTCATCAAAAAATGAAACATGTTTCCATGAGGAGAGTTCTTGTTATTGTGTCAACCTAGTTAAAAAATGAAACAGGTTTCCATGAGAAGAATTCCTGTTACTGTGTCAACCTCATTAAAAAATGAAACAGACCCTTATAAGGAGAGTTTCTTTTACTGTGTCAGCCTTATTAAAAAATGAAACAGGATCCATGAGGATAGTTCTTTTCCTGTGTCAACCTCGTTAAAAAATGAAACAGGTTTACATGAGGATAGTTCTCTTCCTGTGCCAACCTCATTAAAAGATGAAACATGTCACTTTGAGGATAATTCCTTTTGCTGTGTCAACCTCGTTAAAAAATGAATCAGGAAATGAGCATAGCTCTTTTCCTGTGTCAAGCTCATTAAAAAATGAAACAAATACTCTCCTAATTAAGTTGAGTCTTTCATCTGATCTCGTAAATGAACCTTCATTCCATCTAGCTATTAGTAACTAGTAGTCTACTTAGTTGAATGAAATGAAGCTTGGGGGGCATATGCTCTTGTAGGTTATGCTTGGGGGGCATTGAAATCATTCTCAACCACATTTTCCTACATTTCAATTTTGTGTAAAAATGAAACCATTTTCAAGCACATTTTTCCTTTGTTTCAAGCTTTTATAAAAATGAAACCTATCTCGATTCCATTTCGGTTACTATTTTCAAGACTCATTAAACTCATGAAAATCCTGATATTATTTTTCTACCTTTCATTCTCGTAAAACACATGAAAATTCTGAGTTATTTCCGTCTTTTCTTGCTCATAAATTAAATTGAAAGTCGGCCAATTGAGTATACTTTTATCACCTTTTTGGGCTCTTGAAAATTACGATAAAAGCAAAACCACAGAGTTCTCTTTTAAGCCCTTTTTCAAACTCTCTAAATATGGAAAGATCATCGAGTACTTGACTATTCAAACTCCTTAAAGGAAATGAATAGTCATCCTTTTAGTATAAGTTTACCCCTTTCCTGGATTGAAATGGACTATTTACGAAAAAGGTATACATTGAATAATCATGGTCAATTGTAATATTCCAAATCTAGAACAACTCAACAAACATGCACTAAAAACACATTTTCAAAAATATATCCCATATAAATTAAAAATAATCACTTGTATCCCATAGATACATCCATCTAGCATATATTTCCAAGAGGAGATCAGAAATAAACGAAACTAGGTGAGGTAAATAGACCTCCCACACTAGTGTAGCTGAAAATGACCAAAAACCCCAGACACTGCTACTCAGGAATAATGCACAAAAGGGAATGCACATTATTATGAGGGTTTTAACTCAGGAATTAAGTAAACAAATAGATATGCTCATATATTAGATAAACAAGCTTAGAAACTGAGATCTAGTCTCCTTATACAAAATACAAGAGAACCCGACAAGTGTTTCTTGTCAAACACTCTACATACAAAATGTGATATTCAGAAATTTACTGAATCACAACTACAAAACGGAAGCATAAGAGTGTATAGGGATGAAATATGTCTGATTTAATTTATATCCCTCAAGGGCTTCCTCCCATGAAAGGATGAACCTCTTAATCACAAGAAAACACTACAACGGAGCCACTAGACCATGCACTGAAACTACCTCCAAAAAAACGCATTCCCTAGCTGGAACAACACTGGTAATGTTAGGGAAATGTGTGGTCTACTTCCATAGATCTGAAATAATCTCTAGACCCCTCCAAACAGGTCTCTCAAGTGAAGTAAATCTCCCTCCAAGGAGAAACTAGCTGAGAAAGTGGGATTCCAATCCCTCCCACTGCTGCACCCTACAACACTGCACAATCTCTGGCAAAAACTACGTTGATGAAGTAGGCTGAAGCTTGGAACAAAAAAACGATGTGGAAAATGAATATAAACTCTCTCAATAGGCTTCTCAAGGAAAGAGGTGGGATTCTTGCTCGGGAACACCCGGTGCTAAAAAACACTGCTACCCTGCTAAACAGCAAGAGGAAGAAAAAGTTTGAGCAAACAAGAATAATAATATAAAATATGAAGAATAATGCTGCCATCCTCTTCCTTAAATAAAACATAAGTTTTCTTGCCCTTGGCCCCACTCAATTAGGTCATCTCTATCCAAAGATTCATCTCCCTCCAAAACTACGTTATTCCTTCTTGGATTCCTCCTCCTCCACAACTGCGTTGTTGACTTAGTCAAAGTGGACTGAATCAACTTGATATTATCCTTGTTCACACATGGAGGTGTTTTATTAAGCTAGAAAGAGTGTCCCCTTTCACACTAGGAGTTTTTTTATCCCTCCTTAGGAGACTTATATGCTTTTATAACCATTTATTCACCGGCTGGAGCTGCTACTAACTCTAATGTTCCATTTAGCTTTGAGGCTAAAATTTTAGAAAATTACAGTCCTCCCCTCCAAAATATTTTCTTGTCCTCAGGAAAATGCATAGGGAGAGAAAAATTTCTCCCCTCCTCCTCATTGGGCCTCCCATCAATAGCCTTCATCACTGCATCAAGAGAATCAGCAAATAAATTGTCATCCAATGTTCCCTCCCAAGTGTGAACAACCAAAGGGTCTGCATCAATCAAAGGTGGAAAGTGTGAATGGAAATTGGCTTGTTGTCTCATGGCCTCCACAAAGTAGGAGTGATGACCAACATGGTGAATGAGTGTAATATTTCTAAATTAGCTGCAGCTAATAGGAATATTAATTTTTCCTTGTTTATTTTTACATTTCATGATTGATGAATAAATTTCGAAGGAGGACATATAAAACTCCTGAAAACCAAGAATACACCAATGCCTATGTGAACAGAGAAATATATGGGCTATTCAAATAAACTCCTGCAGGTGTGAATGGGTCTAAATCACAAGAGTGGGTCATCTTTGACCAAGTCAACAACGCAGTCTAGATGCATTGAACCTCCTTGAGGTACAACGCAGTTCTAGAAGGAGAATCTAAATGTGAAAGGGGATAAACCAATGAAGTGGTTTAGGGTTTGGAAAGACTCCTAGCTTATAAAAGGAAGAGGAGGGTAGCAAGAGGGGGTTGTTGAATATTATCATTTCTGAAGGTATTGTCTGCTTAGACATCCCTTTTTGGGTCTTCTTGTTCAGGAATCCCACCTTCTTCCTTGAGCAGCTCTTGGAGGAGACTTGTGCTATCTTTTCCACATCAAGATTTTATGCCAAGCACAACTTACACCTACAGTGCTGATCCTATTGAGGGCTGAGCTGTCCTTGTGAGTTGCAGCAGTGGAAGAAACTAGATCTGCTTAGATCTAGCTTATACTAGTGGCTCTTCTCAATGAGTGTGTATTTTAACCTCCTGGAAGATTTCATTAGCTAATTTTGGTTCAGATCTACATCTTGGCATCAGGATAAATCATTCTTAGAGGCTACATCATTGTTTCTCTCCCTAGACAGCACTATTTGCAGATCTACAACTGCAAGGTGTTTTGTCTACATTTTGGAGTAGAGATCTCCGGTGTTGGGATTCTTCCTCTCACTGTGGTGATCCATGGATTGGCCATCCAATCCATGTTAGTTTCAGATATGATATATTGTACCATTTTATTATTCATAAATTTCTAAATCATTCTGCAGATCTGCAATCTTAGATCTCAGATCTATTCTCTCTGCTTCATGTTTTGCACAAAACCCCAAGGGGAATGTATAGATTAGCATTTATTGTACACAGATCTGTATTAGATATAAATTTTTATGTAAATATCTGCTCTAGATCTGAATAATTAATAATCTACTACTTCAGCCCTAAAAATAACACTATCATGGTTATGCAGTCTTTTCTTACGGCTGTAGCACCTCATTTCTAAGGATTTTTGTTGTATAAACTCATTCTTTCTCTTGTATATTGTAGGGGCCATAAAGAACATATGATTTTATGTTATATATTTGATTTATAAACCTTCACATCAGCCCCCTACTTTTCTTTAGTGGATTTGCGTTATTTCTGAATCAGTCCTTTGCATAGAGCTGATGCCCCTCTCTTTGGGTGGTTTTCAGCTAGACTAGTTTGTGGGAGATCTATTTAACCCACTTAGTCTGATTTTTTTTTGCCCTAATTTTGTATTTATATCTTATATGAGCTTATATAAGGGATCCATGAGCTAAAAAATCATTTCTATTCACATTATTCTCAAAAGTGTGTTATTTTAGCAGGCTTGCTGAGGTTTTCGAAATCTGGGATATCACAGTGCTATCATAGCAAGATATTTGGCTCAGCCTATGGCTTCAAGTCGAAGTGTTGTAAAGCAAGGAGAAAGGTTAGAATGGTGAAGAATATGAGTTTACTCTCATCACTTTTTAGATCCAGTAAGAACCTCTCGAAGGAGGTTGTACAAGAAGAAGAGAGAAGAAGCAGTGAAAATCCCAGGAAGTTTCAAGAACAAGAAGATCTTCCGATCAGATCTACAAGATCTATACATGAGGAAAATTCTGAATCCTCATCTCATGGATATGTGCACTCAGACATATCACCAAAGCTTTAGCATTCTATTTTTTATTTCCTCATGAAGAGGAAGAAAGGAGGTGTACCCAAAAAGGAGACTCTTAGAGAGTATTTGGAGTATGAAGCTCAATCCAAGGAGTTCAAAGATAACTTGAACTTCCAAGGGTTCTACAAGATCAGGGAGATAAAATTCACAAAGGAGGATTAGTGTGATAAGGTTAGATTCTATCTATCTATATTTTATGGATCACCTAAATTTCCCGTTAGGGTTTGGATGGAGGAGCTAGATAGCTTTGTGCAACAACGTCAAGTTTCAGAGATTGAAGCCATCAAAGCAGTAGCACTGCATTTTGAAGGTAAAGCATATTCTTGGTGGTTGTTTGATTCTTTTTCCTTGAATAATTCCAATACACCTACTTATTCAAGGTTTATTGCAATATTTATAGAAAGGTTTGATGAAGCTCCATGTGTAACATCTTCTATTGACACTATCAAACCACATCGAACAAATCTTTTTCATGAGTTGGAAGGGTCTATGAATCCAACTCCATTTCTGAAGACCATGGAAGAAGGTGTAAGTTTGTTTGATGCCTTTCCAAGGGCAAAATCTCCATTTAGTGAAGGTTCCTCTTCTCAAGAGGAAAGGATGAAGGGTTCTCCTTCAATAGATGACCAAGATCTAAGGTCTCTTATTGATGATGAGACAATTTTAGTTATTGAGGAGGAGGGGAAGACAAGAGATAATAATGCAGTCACAAAAAAAGCACCTCAAGCACCTCATGAAGATGAATTTTGAGCACTTTCTCCAAGAGAAGAAACTCTTACACTCTTGCAAGGAGTTCCACAATCTCTCACACATAGAGCTCTTTGCATAACACATGAGCAGCATGTACCATCATTGTCAAATGATGGGTTCTTGGGGATAGAAGAAGGAAGAGAGGAGGAAGGGCATCATGAGGTGAAGAACATGAAACCTTCTCTACTCGAAAGCTTGGAAGCACAAAGAAGACAAGAGGACCTATGCACTAAAGGTAGGGGAAAATCTCTCTACCTACATCCTCATTCTACTCTATGCCTTGAAACCTCTTTGTAAGGAGGTACTTTACCAGGAGAACCTCTTGATAGGAGGAAATATAAAGTGTTCTTTGAACTATGGGCAGCATATACATACGTGGCTAAGGAGGGAGCCTTGGGAGAAGCTATCACAGTGCAGAGAATATCTCATGAATTCATAAGAGAGATGAGAAATTTCCTGAAAGGGGCATTGCTAACTCCCACTCAGAAATCTGCTCTAAGAGAGGAGAAATCAGAGATCTATGATGGCATAAGCATGAGGACACATGGAAACTCCATATCTTTAGGGCATCCCATGATCTCTTCATTCACAAAGAATATTTCTAAACATGGAAACGGGATGCTAACCCTCTTGTATACTTGGGCCAAAATGAGGAAGTTTTGGAAGACAAGGAATTTCCGAGGGGAACTTGATTTCCATATGCTTCAATCTTGTCTTGAGCAAGATCAGCTGTAATTGGGTAGAAAAAGGGAGATTATGATGCTCCAACATGTGACTTTGATGTCAAGGAAGTCAAATAATGGAGCCATGATATGATAGGGGCAGCATTTCAGACCTATACAGCATTGTCATTCTTGGAGAGCTTGGATCCTTATTGGGATTCCCAACTCATGATGGAATACTCCAAGGACCTTTTCACATGGGGGAATCTTGATGGGGAATTAAAGGATGAAAGGTTCATGGTGGTTGATGGAGTTATCTATTTCTATAATATTATTCTTTTGGTTAGTGACTCCAAGCTCAAGGAGAGACTACTAGATGCTACCTGTGAGATCCTGCTTTCCAAACCCACTAGTTTCATTAGAGCATATCATACTCTTTTGGGTAATTTCATATGGGACGGTTTCAAGGAAGAGGTGCACTCTCATATGAATATGTGCATGGATTACTTGGTAGAGGAGGAGGAACATAGCTCTTTGGAGGAGCCATCATTCACATCTCCTCACTCATTGAGTGTGAGAGGGAACTCATCCATGAGTTACCCCACTGATGTAAAACAAGTATATAGAGAGACTTGTCTTTCTGAATGTTATCATGTATCTCCTATATGCTTATATTTTTATAACACTCACTTGCAAAACATTGCTCCAAAATGGGGCACTATTTATGATGGGTTTCATGGGCCACTAAAGGCCATGAACTATGATGATGTAGGTCCTTCCTTGAAGGATATTGGAAAGCAATTATATCCTTCATGGTGTGATTCATTTACACCAACTATGATGCATTTTCTCCAAGCATTCAGAAGGGATGAGGCAACAAATGAGTGTTGGGGAAGACACTTGTCAAATCCTATTCTATGGCAGTTAAGGATAAAACTGCGCTGGTTGCACATGAGGGAACATATTCATTCTCATTTATCATACATGGCAGCTAGCACAATTCTAATCATGATCCCACAAGCTGAAGATGTCCTTATATTTTTTGGGGGCATGGTTGGAGGAGAGGCACACTTGTTGGATGTGTCCTTGGGGAGAGGAGTTCCCTATTCTTTTTGCATTGCATGCTTCAATATGAGCATGAGATTTTGTATGGTGAATATTATAGATCATTTGTCTCTTTGTAGAGTGAGCCATATGTTTTTTGGGAACATTCCTCTCATATGTGATGGGGAGGATTTTTTCTATGGATTGCCAAGCTGGGAAGTGATCCACTTCATTTGGATGATAGAATGGAGATGATAGACTTTCATGAATCATGAAAATCCCCATGATTTTCATCACTTTTATATTGAGGAGGCCATGGATCAACAAGAAGGTTTCAATAACAACCTTCCATTCTTTCATGATGAGAGCCATTGAGTTTACTCACCAAGGGCCAACTTGCACATGGAGGGAGGACCATTGGAGGATAGAGCTATTGCAGAAGATTCAGAACAATGGTGGAAACTATTGGATGAAGAGGCC